>WBZZ01001267.1:47500-52500 GCA_019918135.1 Paulinella micropora
TCTGGATCTCTGAAACGCAAGCGTTCTCCACACGATGTGAGCTGCTGCAAGAGACAGAAAAGGTCATCATCATCACCATCGTCTTCTTCTTCTTCTTCTTCTTCTTCTTCTTCTTCTTCTTCTTCTTCTTCTTCTTCTTCTTCTTCTTCTTCTTCTTCTTCTCCTCCTCCTCCTCCTCCTTCTGCTTCTTCTTCTTCTTCTTCTTCTTCTTCTTCTTCTTCTTCTTCTTCTTCTTCTTCTTCTTCTTCTTCTTCTTCTTCTTCTTCTTCTTCTTCTTCTTCTTCTTCTTCTTCTTCTCCTTCTTCTTCTTCTCCTTGGACGACTACTACTACTACTACTACTACTACTACTACTACGACTACTACGACTACTGCTGCTGCTGCTGCTGCTTCTGCTATAGCTACTTCTCCTCTTGCGTCTGCTGCTGCCATTTCTGTAACTGCTGTTGGTATTGCAGCCTCTAGTACTCCTGGCTTTAATAAATCTTTTGATGATTTTTTTGTTCCTCTTTCTCAACGAGAGCGTAAACATCAAACGCTTATCGAACAGCTCCTTGCTCTTGTTTCCCCTGTCGGAGGTAGAAGACCAGCTCATGTTATCTTGCGCTTGATGCACCTCAGTCGACACAAACGTCAAGTGCTGCCTTCGACAGCGCCAGTGTTTCAGCTGAAACACGGGCGCTGTCGAGGCGCGCTGGTAAGGCAGCTCAGTTCTTCGACAAAGTCTTGAAAGCTATCAATCATGATATTCAAGAAAGAAGGAGCGGGGCCGCTGGTGCTCTGACGATCGATATTGAAGCTGTCTTGCAGCATTCGCCATAGAAGCAAATTCTCGCATGCGCAGAAGAGGTCAAAAGCACAGCAAAATTTATAATCACGACACCTCGATTGCATTTGCACTGGAAATAGGTAAAGATCAGCAAGCAGCTTGCAGCAATGCAATCGAGCTGAAGAACATGGCTGGCAGGGCACTTACTGAAACAATCGTTGGAGTTCTAGGTATATATGTATATATATATATATATATGTGGAAGTTTCATATTGCAATTACTATGCTAATGCTGCGCTGTCGCTGCTGTACCATGTTGCTGTGGTTTCTGTATGTTACGCTTATTATTATTATCATTATTATTATTATTATTATTATTATTATTATTATTATTATTATTATTATTATTGTTATTGTTGTTGTTGTTGTTGTTGTTGTTGTTGTTGTTGTTGTTGTTGTTGTTTTAGCAAAAGATATCCCCCGTCAGACTGCTGCAGACATGCTCAAAATCACCCCTGGTTATTTGGATCAATGCAAGATGAAGTGCATGGAAAGAGCAGTAAATCCTTGCATCCCCAAATCTACCTTTGAAACCCTGCAGCAAAAGCCAGGAAGCAAGAAGAAGCGTATTCCGGATGAAGAGAGGATCACGACGAGACAGTGGATGCTCGAAAGGAATCCTTCCCGGTCCGGCGATACTAGAGAAATAGCTTGGATGCTAAAACAGGCAGTAGATTTCTACTTTGAGGATTACCGTGCGTCTTTTGAGTCCTTGGTGAAATTGGCAACCGAGCTTTTCCCCAAATACAACGAGGCTGAGTTTAAGCAAGCTGGTCCTTCAAACGTGTGGGAACGAAATGTGAAACTTTATGTGACTAGCAAGTCAACTGGCGTGAAACAATACAAGTGTGAGCAAGATGGGCGTGTTGAATGCACCAGGGAAATGGCTCTCGCTGCCAATGTAGAAGGTGGCGGTATCGATTGGGGCATGCCTAACCGTGATGACGAGGCAGTGGTAACTAGTACTGAGCCAGAGGTGGACGATATCAACGATGACACTCTTTACCATCCTCGAAGCTACAGCACCTTTTATTTTAACATTCTGAAAGATGTATCGATCCAGAAGCGGCCTCCGGAATGTCTATGTGGTATGTGTGGTGACCTGGATTCAATCAAAGACAAAGTCAGGGACCTTGAGAATAAACTTAGCGAGGAAAACGACGAGCCAGGCACTGGGCCAGGTGAACCATTGGAACTATCGAAATGGGGAGAGCATAAGACCCGCCAGAACGCTTTGAAGACCTTGAAAGCGTTGAAGGTGAAGCTTCGATCACGTGAGCAGCATGTTCAATGGAATGATTCGCAGCGACCGGAATCAAAGAGGCGAGAGCAGCACCTTGCACCCCACGAAGCGATGGTGACGCTAGACTTTGGCGGGATTTATGACAGTGACGGTAAGCCAGTATCTATCTTTGGTGCGACACTAACTACTCGCCCTAGCATCAATGAGCCAGTACTACTTCACCAGTATGTCTGGATAATCTACACAAAGCCTGATCGCCCTGCTAGTGAGACCAACAAGAACTCTAACACAATACGAATGTGTTTGCGCGAGATAGTAGATCCAGCCAAAGCAGTGCGTGATAGTAACGCAGGAACAAGCCTGCTGCAGCAGCTATGCCCACTCGTTACGCATCTTATTTTTCGAGGTGACACTGGAAACGGCTTCCGTGGGCTACCACTTTGTTGGTATTATAGCACATTCTTCAGAGACTTCAGACTGACGGTGGAGGTTATTCCATACTGTCCTCGCCATGCCTACGGCCTCACCGATAGCGCGCTTGCACGTATCAATACCTTCTTTAACAGGCTGAAACGTGTATCATTCTTGATTGGTCCCCGCGCTTTTTTTGAAGCATTGCACCAAGCGACCAACCCAAACATGGTCACCCCGCGACGGCTACTCAAGCGAACGACCGTTCTGTTTCGGGAGTTCATGCCGTCCCAATACATCCAGGTTCCGCCCAAGATGCCTGACACGATCAAGTTGGGTAATGAGAGGCTTGGTGTGATGAAAATCGGATATTTCGATTTCAGCGTGCAAGGAGAGAACGGTCAGATTTCACATCCTATAGGCATTATGAGGGTTCGTCAGTTTGCTAATGTTGCAAAACATCCTGATGAGCAAAATCCCGCGATGGTGGGGGATATGCGCCCAGGCATGGCAGGAAATAATTGTCAATCCTGCAGCAACAGAGCGGGGCGGCCCATCCCCCTTGCAGTTTACGATTGCAAGATTTCCAGCTGCAGTCAGGATCGACAGCTGCCGCAAGATGACTATGCAGGCGCAGGTACTTAATAATTTAAGTTGCTCTATCCCATTTGCATTGGGCAAGCATAATATTATGAGATTAATCGTAATAGATCATATGTTCTGTTCCTTTCTAAGAGTTGAACTTGGTTGTTTCTTTGATTTATTTGGATTTGTTGGATTTGAATTTCATTTAGTTTTCTTGTTTGATGTGGTGCTTTGTTATGAAAGCTGTGCCAGTGGCACCTAGGCCTCGACGTGGTCGTGGAGGACAGCAGCGTGCAGGTGACAATGAATGCAGCGCTTTAATATCTATGTTGCATGTATAGTTAGACACTTTACCTTGATTTACTTTTCCCTTCAAGTGCGTTTAGTATTAGTGTTTATGTGATACATGCTTTTCTAATTTGGACAGATGGACAACCTCGACGTGGTCGCGGCGGACAGCAGCATGCAGGTAATATGCCACCTGAGGCGCGCTCTAATATATGTCGCATGCGTCATTTTTGTGTCCATGTATAGCATTCAGAGTTTGTGTTATATATTAGTCTTCTGTAACAGGTCAACCACCCGTGCCTGGACGTGGTCGCGGCGGGCAGCAGCGGGCAGGTCGTGGCGTGCAGCGAGGCGGGCAGCGCGGCGGGCAGCGCGGCAGGCAGCGCGGCGGGCAGCGCCCCCGCCGAGTGTCTTCAAGCGAAGAGGAGGAGGACCAGGATGATGAGGAGGAGGATGAGGAGGAGGATGAGGAGGAGAAAGGAGAAGTGCAACGCGAAGGAGTTGCTGGTGACAGTCGCGATGGCCAGCACCCGCACAGTCCTGTGCAGCATGCGCAGCAGATGGAAGATGATAAAGAAGAGAAAGGTGTTGGAAATAATAGTCATAACCGAGATCCATGTGTGGCTGCTACTCATGATCAAAATGCAACTCAGGCTGTGCACAATCTGGATGCGAGTCAGCAGCAGCTACAAGAACACACTGTAATCGACGAGCAGACTCGGAACGTGGTCGACGAGCAGCCTCGGAACGTGGTCGACGGCGAGCTTGGTGCAGGTGAGGAGCTTCCTGGTGTAGATACGTTCATCGTGTTTGAGTGGGTAGATTACGACGGTGACAGAAAGAAGAGAGTGAGAAGTAAATCGAGGAAGAGGGAAGTGAAAAAATTCAGCTTGGGGAAGGTAACTAAGGTGGACGTTGATGGCGATGATCCAAATGTTGACTCAGTAGTCCTTGTTAACGTTTGGGGCCATTCATCAGGTTCAAACCAGTATACGGGGAAGTATCTACCGGCTTGGTTGCATGGTCAAGAAGAAAAGCAATCCATAAACGATCCAAGCACAGAGGATAAAGAATTCAAAGCTTGGGAGAAAGACGTGTTGGCGTCGCACATCATCTCACTCGATATCTGCATGCAACCGTCTGGTGAAAGTGAGGGGTCATCCTTACAAATCGCATCGACCGATCAAGAACATATTTGAACTATTCCAAAACAAAAATTGTGATTTTAAGTTGATAATATTAATATTTCAGCAAATAAAATTAATGAGGCGCCTCATGTTGAGTTCAATAAATTAAAATTTATTTATGTCAGTGCTTTGAAAACACACTGGTAATAATAAAGGTAATAACATTTCAAGTACAATTATATAGTCTTAAATCTTTTTGATGTAATAAATTTTAATTTATTGAACTCAACATTAATTTTATATATTAATATTTGCTGAAATATTAATATGAGCAACTTAAAATCAAAATTTTTGTTTTGGAATAGTTCGAGCCATGAGTTTGGCAGTTTGGCCACTAAATGACACAGATTTTAATCAGGCATCGCCTCATGAGTTAGGGGGGGTCAAAATTCTCCAAGCGCGCTTGCAAGTAATCTTGCATTTTATAGTGTCTTGGAATATCATATTTGTCAGTAGGA
>WBZZ01001267.1:70000-72500 GCA_019918135.1 Paulinella micropora
GAGGTTGCTGGGACTGCGGAATAACCTCGGCTTAGTGCAGTCTTGCCCTCAGGAGCTCCATCGGTGGCCCCGATCATCAGGCGAGAGACTGACACGGGGGGGTGGAGGACCTCGAACAAGGGTATTGGAGGCTTATGTCCGTTGAGGATATGCCATTAGCTGCATCAGTACGCCTCAGATATAGTATAGTATTATTATTATCATTATTATTATTATTACTATTATTATTATTATTATTATTATTATTATTATTATGATTATGATTATGATTATGATTATTATTATTACCATTATCATTATTATTATTATTATTATTATTATTATTATTATTATTATTATTATTATTATTATTATTATTATTATTCATTATTATTATCATTATTATTATTATTATTATTATTATTATTATTATTATTATTATTATTATTGACACCGTGATAGCCCAGTGGTCAAGTTCTACCATCTGGGCCCTGTCGCCAGTTCGATTCCCGTCGGTGCCACCAGTATTTTCATTGAACATACCGGTCCGTTTGGACCAGTATTTTCATTGAACATACCGGTCCGTCTGGAAGTGTTGGAACTGCCCTTGCGGGGGTGTCATTAGAGCCTATCGTCAATTCTTCGTACTCCCCTCACGGGTGAGACGATGGAGGCGCATGTGCAGAAATGCATCAGCCATTGACAGAGAAGCACTATTATTATTATTATTATTATTATTATTATTATTATTATTATTATTACTATTATTACTATTATTATTATTATTACTATTATTATTATTATTATTATTATTATTATTATTATTATTATTATTATCATCATCATCATCATGATTATCATTATTATTATTATCATTATTATGATTATTATTATTATGATTATGATTATTATTATGATTATGATTACGATTATTATTATTATTATTATTATTATTATTATTATTATTATTATTATTATTATTATTATTATTGGACACCGTGATAGCCCAGTGGTCAAATTCTACCATCTGGGCCCTGTCACCAGTTCGATTCCCGTCGGTGCCACCAGTATTTTCATTGAACATACCGATCCGTCTGGACCAGTATTTTCATTGAACATACCGGCCCGTCTGGAAGTGTTGGAACTGCCCTTGCGGGGGTGTCATTAGAGCTTATCGTCAATTCTTCGTACTCCCCTCACGGGTGAGACGATGGAGGCGCATGTGCAGAAATGCATCAGCCATTGACAGAGAAGCACTATTATTATTATTATTATTATTATTATTATTGGACACCGTGATAGCCCAGTGGTCAAGTTCTACCATCTGGGCCCTGTCGCCAGTTCGATTCCCGTCGGTGCCACCAGTATTTTCATTGAACATACCGGTCCGTCTGGAAGTGTTGGAACTGCCCGTGCGGGGGTGTCATTAGAGCCTCTCGTCAATTCTTCGTACTCCCCTCACGGGTGAGACGATGGAGGCGCATGTGCAGAAATGCATCAGCCATTGACAGAGAAGCACTATTATTATTATTATTATTATTATTATTATTATTATTATTATTATTATTATTAACCCTAGAGTTAAAAAACGTCCCGCACACCACGTCCAAACTAAGAAAGAAAATAGATGGATAGATAGATAGATAGATAGATAGATAGATAGATAGATAGATAGTAGATAGGTAGATAGCACTGTATGTATGTATGTATGTATGTATGTATGTGTGTATGTATGTATCTACATAATATTGCATACATGTATGTATGTATGCACGTATGTAATAGTATATGTTTGTATATTTTGTGTATGGCAGACACACTTCAGATGTCTTACCTTTGCAAGCATTTCATGTATGTATGTATGTATGCATGTATGTATGCATGTATGTATGTATGCATGTATGTATGCATGTATGTATGTATGCATGTATGTATGTATGTATGTATTTATGTATGTATGTATGTATGTATGTATGTATGTATGTATGTACATGATATTACATACATCTACAACATAACAATCATGACAAAAACAACGATGTTATCCGTACATAGGTAGGTATATAAATGTTGTTATGTATGTAGATAGTTGCGTTGTCTGGAAGGAGAGAGAAGCAGCTGTACCTCTACCCACATTTAGTCTGTATGTATATGTATGCATATGTATGAATATGTATGTAGGTAGGTATATAAATGTTGTTATGTATGTAGATAGTTACGTTGTCTCTGGAAGGAGAGTGAAACAGCTGTACCTCTACCCACATTTAGTATCTATGTATATGTATGCATATGTATGTATATGTATGTGGATTATTATATTCTGCGGCTAGCCAAAATTTCCACGTGTTTTACGGGCGAGCCGGGCCGGGCCGGCGAGCCCGTAAAACACGTGGAAATTTGGCGAGCCGATGATGTGGTTTTCTCGGTCAGCTAATCACATTATGAGGTGGTAACCGGGAATAGTACATTATGCGGCTAGCCACAAATTTGACGTGTTTTGCGGGCGAGCCGGGCCGGCGAG
>WBZZ01001268.1:0-77500 GCA_019918135.1 Paulinella micropora
GAATGCCAGAATTCATGATCCTGTTTATGCGTATGCGCCTGAAGGATTGAACAGCAAAAGACATAATGATATGATTTTGAGAATAATGGAGCTCTGTATGGCGCCCCACAGGCAGGCCAGATCTAGAGATGGTACGAGATACTAGCGCCCAAATAAGAGGAGCTAGGATTTAGATTACTAGACTCAGATCTATGTACGTTTGTTGAAAAGGATAAGCCCATAAGAGATAGACATAATATTATTTCATATCGATAATTTAGTTTTCTCCGCACCTAACGAACGGACTTTTGAAAAGTTTGCTAGTAATCTGGAGAAGTTCTATCCACTAAAGCACTTAGGTGTAGCGAAAGTGTTTAAAGGGATAGAAATATTTCAGGAGGAAGAGCGCATTTTATTACATCAATCGCTTGAAGTAGCAGAAAGAGATTTTGAAAGATGTAGGATATGGTGCTGCCTGACCAGGCAGTACACCTAGTGCTGAACATACAAAGTGCAACAAGGGTAGGATGTTTGAAGGCAACTGAGACGTACAAGCTCTGTTTCCACATAGCTTTTGCGGGATCCTTTCTCTGCTTCAACTGTCTCCTTCTAGCTCTCCTATCGTTCTTTGACTTGCTTCTTTCTTTCTTCTTATGCCTTGCATCTTGGCTCTCCCGTGTTCCGGAGGCCTCGGCGTTTTGTGGCGATATAACAGATCTAGGCTGACACAGTGGAGTCGTGGCAACTGCACTACCTCTAGTCTTCTGCTCTGGCTTTCTTCCTGGACTTTCGTCATCTACACCGTCACTAGTGTCAGACTCTGTACTATATTGCTCATCCATTCGGAACAGTGCGCCCGGTCAGGAAATTTAGTAGTGAAACTAAAAATGCACCCCAAGTCGGAGCTTTCTGCTTTCAACACCATTCCCAGCACAAATTTCCAAGGTAGATACTTCTCTGTCCTGTGTTTGGTGGTTTCTTTCCCGTCTTTTCACGACCAAGGCTCATAGCCGGTACCGGTACCGTGAGAAGCTGATACCTTCCGTTCGGAAAGTAAAATGACTGACGGGTATAACGCTCGACCGGTAATGAAAACCCCGTACGCAGAGGGTAGTTAACGCCGTGAAGCAGTCAAACTCTGCGTCTCCACTAGCGTCCTAGTCTACAGTTAATACGTCTAAAGTAACACACTCAGTTTTGCAGTTTGGGCGATCTTTATTAGTGAATAAAATTCAGAGTGCGTGCACGTGGCACTGGAAAGTACTAGAAAGTATTTGCACTATTATATTCAAGATTTCAAGAATCGTTGACTGTACTACTTATCTATCCCAGAGACAAATTCTACTATCGAGAAAGTAATAGATGCTCTGGAAGTGAGTGAGCATATACATTATCATATTCCTTAGGGAAAACGTATAAATGAATACCCTCTTGTTTGGTACGTTGACTCAGACTTCGCCGGGGAGAAAATCACGAGGAAATCCCGGTCAGGATATATCTTCCTCTTTAACGGAGCCCCGGTAGTCTGGTTCTCAAAGCTACAGACGGTCATAGCTTAATCAACCCTTGAGTCGGAAACCGTTTCAGCCAATGAGGCAGTCAGGGAGCTACTTGCCTTACGACAAACCCTTCGGGACATGGGATTACCCCCAAAAGGTCATACCCCCTTGTTCGAAGACAACGAAGGAACCATCATCCTCTCGGAGAGAGGACCAGGGCAGTCTAGGACCAAACATATCGATGTCCGGTACCACATGTTGGAGACATTGGTCCAAAATGGTGTGGTAAAACCTTTCCGGGTACCCACGGATAATAATCTTGCGGATATTTTCACCAAGATTAATTTTATGTTTGAGAAATTCAACTACCTGGCGAACCAGATTTCGGTGAAGTTGGTGAAGGATTTTCTCGCAAGGTTCGGGAATGAGATCGCGCTGTAACTACCTGATAATTTACGTATAATTCTACAAGCTATGAGCATTTCGAACTATATTCACGGAAGTAGTATATATAAGTTTTCGTTTAATGAATTTTCCGCATTTTGTATATTGAGGGGAGTGATGTAGGGGACCAAGATGCCGACCGGAAGGATGCTCGCGGATGAGCCCGTTGGATGTCTTTGGATCTCAGATTGACTAACGGACTCTAAGGGAACTTCCCCTCACCTACGCCCTCCCCCACCGTTGAGTTTATGAATTAATCTATAATGACGTAAGGAAAGTCCAGGGGGAGGAGTGCAACGCGATGGCGGCGAAGCGCAAGCGGATCGGGAGGTGATCAGGGCTGCGCACCCAACACGTTATTCGCTGACCTACACCTGCTAAGTATGCGCGTGTTCCCGGGCTGGCGGAAAGCCCCAGAACTCGTACGACCCTAATTGTGACCGTAGTAAATTACCGTAATTAGTAATATTACTTACGCTCGTACATATATTATGCTCGTACACACACACACACACACACACATATATATATATATACATATATATATATATGTATATGTATATATTATATATATATGTATATATATACATATAAAGAGGCCAAGTTGAAACTCCGTGGGTGGCACGAAGGGTGATTCATCACTCCTCGAGAGTAAGACCTAGGTGCCACCCCGGATAGTACGGACCGGCTGATACTTTACATTTTCGTATACCCCCTACGGGAAGCGCTTCAAAATTTTATTTTCGAATTATGGTCATAGATGTAAATATTTATCGTAAATACATATATACATTATCATACTAATGTTACATATTTACGCTATTACTATATTCGGGGTTATAACCACATCAATGTACTTTTATATGATATATGTATGATTATTACATATTTACTTTTACCCTGAGTAGTACTCAATTGAGAGGTTAAGGAGAGTAAACTTCTTCTCGTCGGGTAGGCCCTGCTATACCATAGGTCTGCTGCCTTGTATGTACTCTGAGACAATTTGATACATACTCGCTGTGGGTAGTTAGCCAATCCTGACATCACATCTCGGAGAGCGTGAGCCTTCAGGCCCGGTAAGGGTATATGTTTTGAGTTTGTTTTTTCTAATGCCAAGTTTCACAAAATAGTTATAGTATATAGTCGTAACTCATGTTAGGACCTGCAGTAACTTCAAGTTACTTACTTAATTTACTTTGTTCCAGGTGGAGTGGACTCACAGTGGAACTAATAATCTTAATTCACTAATACTACCGCCCGGTTAAGGGCCGGTCACCTTGTATCAGAGTAACGGCCCACGGTGTCACCCGTCGGTAGAGCCTTTACTTATGATCCGGCTAGTCAAGGAAGTTATCTGGCGCGCTCTGCTGGCGCCTTTCTTATCATCGTCGACATTCAAGTTAACACACAAACTCTATGAAATTTTTTCTTTTTAATAAAAAAGTTCTATCTTATAAAAAAGTTCTATCTTATAAAAAAGTTCTATTTTGTAAAAAAAGTTAAACTTGTTTAATACACATAACTTTTTTATACCTTTAACTTTTTTTATACGTGGAACTTTTTGTATATTAACACTTTCACCTTTTTTATAAGCTTAACTTTTTTTATAGGTTTAACTTTTTTTATACTTTTTTATTTTTTAAATATATATACGTTAAGTTTTTTACTCCGGTATATATTAACAATGATAGAAATCAATTTATACAGATCCGGTATAAGTTTAATAAGTCAGTAAACTTGAAAGTTTGCCTTCCATACAATATTAATATATATCGACTTCGATTTACATCATCTATTATTAAAATCAAGTCACTGGGGAATACACATCCTGTACTGACGAGCTAAAACTCTAAGCAAGTTCCACGCGCAAATCCCTTCAAAATCTCCTCCAGAAAGGTGCAAAAACCTCTGTGCGCACGCATATAGCGCTTCACATTCTAAAAAACTAACTCAGGGGGCATGAGTTCCGGAAAATAGGCAGGCACACGTACATATGTCACTCCCACAACAGCAAACCACCCGGCTCCAACTATTGGCATGGACCCTCCCCCCCAAAAAAGGGGGGGGGGGGGAAGCGAAAGAGAAAGAAAGAGAAGAGAACATAATAATAATAATACTATATCTGAGGCGTACTGATGCAGGTAATGGCATATCCTCAACGGACATAAGCCTCCAATACCCTTGTTCGAGGTCCTCCACCCCCCCGTGTCAGTCTCTCGCCTGATGATCGGGGCCACCGATGGAGCTCCTGAGGGCAAGACTGCACTAAGCCGAGGTTATTCCGCAGTCCCAGCAACCTCTTGCAAGACGTCACCGAATGTGCAAGTGCATACACCAAGCGCAGGTGCTAGAGCTGCCTCGAAACCCCACCCACAACAATCTGGTGTCTGCTGGGTCCTGGGCTATCAACCAGCATATGCGGAGTTTAAGATCTTTTACGCGCGCAACGACCCTCAATAATAATAATAATAATAATAATAATAATAATAATAATAATAATAATAATAATAATAATAATAATAATAATAATAATAATAATAATAATAATAATAATAATAATAATAATAGTGCTTCTCTGTCAATGGCTGATGCATTTCTGCACGTGCGCCTCCATCGTCTCACCCGTGAGGGGAGTACGAAGAATTGACGATAAGCTCTAATGACCAAAGTAATCTATCACTCAAACGCAGAGTTTAGGGAAGCTACCCCGCTAAGGGTATAGCCTGATAACCGAAGAAAAGACTTTTAATGACTTTGGGTCACACAAATTTATGATGTTATGACCTTTACAGAATGGTAATACTCATTTAATTCTAGGCATTCCAGACTATGATTCGCGAATACTCTAGAAAGTGTCCTTGTCAGTAATAAAGGTATTAATAACTGTCCGGCCTATGAACCTGCCTATGACTAAGACTATCCAAATTACCGGTAAATTGTCTAGGTGGAGTAACGGGTATTAGTAGTACATTACAACGCTCCCCCTTAGTCGCAAGTCATAGGCTATATTAGTGTGTAAATATAAAAAATAGTGTTGAGGATCAGTTATGGGTTACCCGAAGGTTAAATATCAACTCCCATTTACATCACATCCTCTATGTATGTATATATGTGTAGTCATGCAGTAACATGTATGAAGTATGTATGTGTTCAAAAATTTGCAAGCGCTTCCCGTAGAGGGGTAGCAAAATAAAAAAAAATTTAGATTTCCTATTCTAGGAGAAAGAATGATAGAAAGAATTTAAATTGCTAAGTTAGCTAGGGAAAGCCTCGCGGCTGCCGGCCTCGCGTGGCAGTCGGCTACCCAGCCTCGGCTCGACGGCTCTTGACCCCTGCGCAAAACAAAGCTGCTGCAACAAGCAACAAACTGCACAAAATACTCAAAGCAAATATAGGTGAGTGGACACGCAAATCCCGAAATTACTTGAGCTTTACCGTAAATTTGTTAAGTAAGTACTCGAATTGTTCTTTCGGTAAATATTTTGTCATTACATCACCTATCTGCTTCTTCGTACCTACTTTTACAAACTTAATCTCACCGTCTCTCTGTAGGTGGTGCATAAAGTGTAATTCTAAAGGTAAGTGTTTAGTTCTATTACCTGACATACCCCTCTATGCCGCTAAGACTGTTTGAGAGTTATCCTCGAATAATTCTATCGGGCTCTTTTGGGCTATGTTTAGTTCTTGTGTAATGTGTTTTAGTGCAAGTCCCTCTCTAATGCACTCAGTTGCTGCAAATATTTCAGCATCATTGGAACTCAGGGCGATGCGACTCTGTCGCTTTGATAACCATGCAACTGGATCGCTGCCCCATAGGATCACGAATCCAGTGCGGGACTTCCCTGTTTTCTTACAAACTTTGTGAGCCGCGTCGGGCCACATGGAAAGTTTTGGATAGGTTTGCCCTTCTTGCTCTGACTTAGGCTCATGGTAAGCTAAACCTCGATAAGAGTTAACTAAATAACGAAAGATTCTGCCTAACATCGCATAAGTTATTCCCTTATCGACAGTTTGCATGACACTTGCCGAATTTAGTGCTTGTTCTATATCGGGTCTTGTCATCTTTGCGAGAAATAGCAAACGACCAACTAGACTAGGAATTGAAAATTTTTGCAAGCTAGTTGATTCCGACATCGGTTCCGTGAAATGTTCTTGCGCTGGAGTACTAACGGGTTTAGCAGAATCGTAGCCTACCTCTTTTAGTATCTGCTGCTGATATTTTCGCTGATGCAAAATTATTTTCCCGTTCGATTGCTCTATCTCTATTCCTTTGAATTCACGGGCAATACCGAGTCTTTTGAGCGGGAAATGTTTTTCTAATGCGGACGCAAAACGCTCATATGCTTGTTTGTTTGGTGCGGTGAACAACAAGTCATCAACATGAAATATTCCTACTATCGCCTCTCTCAAAGCTTTATCATTTTCTACAAACATACATAAGTCTGAATCTAGCAACCTAAAACCTAGCTCCTCTAACTTGGGTGCTAATATCTCATACCATCTTCTTCCTGCCTGTGGTGCACCATATAAAGCACCATCTATACGCCATATCATCCCCTCATGCCCTTCTCTGTCTACACTCTCTGGCGCATATGCATAAACAGGGTCATTCATACGAGCATTTAGGTATGCATTTTTAAAATCTATGCCGTATAGTTTGTGTTTGTGCCAGGCAGCTAGTTTGGCGAGAAATAAAAGTGAATGGTGCGCGGCGCAAGGAACAAAGAGCTGATCTGGGTTATAGCTAACACCGGGTTCTAACATATCTCCCCGTAAAGCTAAACGAGACTTTATGAACTTTTCCCGTTCTCATCTAACTTTACTTTGTGAACCCATGTCAATCTAACTATCTTACTAACTCCTGCCTTGCTTGCCTCCTTATGGGGTACCCATGTGTATGTGTTAAAGGATTGAAGAGCTTTTAGCTCTGTTTTCATACCCTCTAAAACATCTTTAGCTGTCAAACTTTCCTCTATGACATCTTTGGGTCTGATATCTACATACAAATAAAAATCACGAATCTCATCTGCCACCATACGGTCATCGCATAAAAACATATTAGCGGGACTTTGTAACGGGTATTCGGGATCTTTCACGGAGTATTTGAGGATTTCCGAATTCAACATCCGTTCTTCTTCGTCTTCAAACTTAACTATGTGGATGGGCTGAGGTCTGTCTCTTACTACGAGTCTATCTCTGGGGTCACTCACTCTGCTGACTACCCCTACGCGTACTATGCTCTCCCATCCCTCACCGTACTTTTTCTTCGCCCATCCATCTCCCCATGCACGCGCGGGCAATCTTACTACCTTACCTATTAGCTCTTGAGCCTCGCTCTTTTCTCTCTTGGGCTCATCGCTAGGGGTAAATCTCTCTACTGCCTTGCGCTGCCTTTTACCGGGGATTATGTTACTCTCCGTTACTCTCTGACTCTGCTCCCACGTTAATCCCTTAGATGGTGGTGATTTTTCTTCGTATGCTCTTCTTTCATGTATTTTTAGTGGATCTGTTGGATCTTGTTCATTCGTATGCTCTTGTGGCTTGATCTTGTGCTCTGGGGATAATTGTTGTGGATAATGTGGCTCTGGACTTGTGTGTAGGCGTGTATGTTTGTGATCCAATGTATTCTTCTCCACATGCTCATTTTCATGCTCATTCTCATTCGCATCAATATCAACATTCTCTGTCTCCCCCTCAACTTCATCAAAGTGTGTTGTTGGGTGGTCGTTGTTGACGTTGTGCGGTGACTTAGGTGATTGAGGTGGTGATTGGGGTGGTGATTGGGTTGGTGACGCTTGTGGAGATGTGTGTGGTTGCTCGCTCTCATTCTCATTCTCCCCCTCAGAGTCATCATTATCCCACGACACTAGTTTAGGAGGATGAGCTTGTTTACCGATTTTGTGAATATTAAATCTCACATCCCTCACTCCGGAAATTATCTTCTTACCATCCCATACGCGGTATAGTTCCCGAAATAGATCATATCCTACTAGCATCACCTTTTTCCCTCTGTACTCTCCCTTCCGCACTTTAGTCTTAGGTATATGTAACACACCCATACATCCTATTGGTTTTAAATGAAAGAATGTTGGTTTTCTACGTAACAGCTGCTCATAAGGCGAAATTCCTTTGCGTTCCCCGTGAATTGCCGGTAGTATGTTGTGAATGGTTGTTGCTGCGTGTTCTAATTCTGCCCAGAATTGCGGCGGTAATTTAGCGTGATATCTCATTGCTCGTGCAGGCCCCGCCGTAATATCATTCACTTTTTCCGCAATAGGATTCCCGTCTTTATCGTTTGTCGCGGAGGTTTTCCAAATAAAGCGAATATTTTTCCACCACTTAATGACTTCCTCCGGAATATGGAATTCTTGATTTGCGCGAATTTCCTTTACTTTGTTTCCTGTCTGTCTCTCATAAAAGGCTACAGCTTGTTTTAAGCAATCTACAAACTCATTCTTATGGGCTAAATAAAAGTCAAGAATGAACAGTGAGTAGTCGTCGGTGACCGAAAATTTATACCGTTTACCACCTATTGATCTAGTTGCCCACGGTCCTGATGTGTCTATGTGTAGAATTATACCTGGCTTTTGGGCTCTTTCTATTGTATTAACTGCAAAACGTGGCAAACGTTTAGACTTTCCTATCATGCAAGATTCGCAAAATCTCACATCGCTCTCGTCACCAACTAACTTAATGTTCAAAATTTTTGCCAATAGGCGCATCTTTGTTAACCCATAATGCCCACAGGCATAGTGAAAAAGCTTGATTCCTATCTTTCTAGGTTTGTCTGACTTTCTGGGGTAAGCTTCATATAATACTATATCTACGTGTAATTCTTTCTCTCTCTTATTTACTTCATGCTTACTTGTCTCGTTTTTGTTCTCATTTGTGGGGCTTCCCTCTCCTTCTACCCCCTTGTTGCGAAAGGATCATATCTTTCGTTGACTTTCAATGGTTCATCATATTCGTCATCCCATCTATATATCATACTCTTAGTTAATCTTCCCCTTACTAATATGTCACTCTCGTTAATGTGGATGGGGTGTTTGAGTATTACTAACTGTCCGTTTTGGTGGATGACTGATCTGTTGTGTCTGTGGTCCATCTGTCCTGTAGAGACTATGCTAACTGGTAAGGTAGTGTCGAGTAACATCTTCTTTTCTACTGCTCTAGGCCTTCCTTTCCCATCTATCACAGTCAGCCTAGCTCTTCCTGACTTACTCAACTCCCTTTCTCCATTACCTGTCAGTAGTTCTACCGGGTCTATCTCATCGACATCCGTCAATCTGTCTTCTCTGCATGATATGTCTGTGCTTGCTCCACTATCCTGTACTGTCATGTCTCTCTTTTTCATCACTCTTTTTCTCACATGTATCAGTACATGCTCTGTCTCTCCTTCTGTCTCTGTCTCTGTTTCTAGTTCACCTCAGAGACTCCTCTACCCTCACCTTGTCCCTCTTCTGTGAGTTGTGGAGGTGTAGTGATGGGACTCTGTCTGACTGCTCTCTCCAAGTACACTCCTTCTATTGCTCTTACTATGTCAGTCAAAAAGTCATCTCTCTCTAGCTCGCCACTCACGACACGCATCACTTCTCCATTCATTCCCCTCACGCACTCATTCATCAACGTTTTAGCTATTTCATTTATATCTTTGAAGGCTATGACGGGAGGGTTGATGGGTTGCGTGTTTGTTGTCTGTGTTGGTGGGAGTGCTGTGATTGGTCTAGAACTAGAGATTTGGAGTTGTCGTGAGGTGGGACCTATTTGGTTGCCAAACTTGTTGACAGAAGTGGGCCCAAGTCGTTGCTCTCCCTCACCCACTCCACTCTCTTCTCTCCCTTCTCTGCTCTGGCCGGTCCGCTGACTAGAAAATGGATTATGTTTGCGTGGTTGTTGCGGAATATTTTGCGAGACTTGTGGACTTGTGGAAATTTTGGTGTCAAGTAAAGTTTCAAATTCCCCGAAAACGAGTCTTTGCGTAATTTTACGAGACTTTTCCAATGCCACAGCTTTAAGACCTCGTTCGTCTGGGTAGTAAGGAGATTTGGGGGGACGCAACACGGGACTTACCGACAAATCCAACTCCGGATAGTCTGGGTCTTGTGTGGCGTGATATCCGCAGTACCTCGCATAAGATAATCGTTTCGCGTGATTTGCGTATATTCCTTTTCCTTTTGATTTTTCAACGGAAACATTACACGGTTTTTTGCGTCTGTTTATTCCGGCACATTTTGTGTCAGGCGTGACTCCGTAAGAACTCTCAAGCCTCAAAGGAGTTTCGTTAGGGTTAGGGGTGACTGGGGAACATCGTGGGGTGGCGGATACTAACCGCTCTTCCTTGCCTTCTCCCGTAGTGAGGAGGGACCTCGTAGGGTGGCAGATACTAACCGCACTTCCCGTCCTTCTCCACTCTCACTATGTCTATTCCCTACCCTAGGTGTAGTCTTTGTATCGTTCAAAAGGGCTTGGGGACTTGTAGATTTGTGATGAGGTGAGCTTGGTTGCTCGTCATCTCTTTCTCTTTCTTCCTCATCATCATCGCTCTTATCATAAGTGTTCCCCATATGGATTAAAGCAACGTTTGTATCAGAGTCACTTTGTTCGTCATCGTTTTTGTCGTTGCCGGTTGTTATCAAAGTGAGTGCTTTCTTTTTCTTATGAAAGGGTTTCTTTTTGTTTTTGTAATTGTTCTTTTGTTCGTTCTTTTCTTGTTCCGTGCCTTTGTCTTCCGTTTGGTTCCGTTTTAATTTTCCTTCTTTGCGGAACTTTTCCGAAATCACCGGACAATATCTCATGGTATGGCCTTTGGCATCACATCCGAAACACGTGACTTTGAGCGTCCAGTTTGGAGCTGTCTTTGGTCCCGGTTTATTGTCTCCCCTTTTCCCTTTATTATCCATCAGGAGATTGGTCTCTTGCCGCTGCTTGCCATCCCGAGATTTCTTGTTGTTGTCTTTGCGAATTTGAGTTTTTCTCTCACGGAAATTGTTACGTCTTTCTTTTTCTTCCCACATTAACCATCTTTCCTTAGATGCTTCGCATAGTTCCAAGAAATTTGGTCTTAGTCTGGCCGGGAGATCATAGTGGTCCACCTGAAATTTATCCCCGAAAGCTGGATGGTAGCGCAATTTCTTAAATAGCTTTCTCTTTGCTTCCTCATCGGAAAATGGCGCCCCACGTAAACTTTCAAGCTGGATTTTCTTTGCGAGAAATTCATTTAGCCAGTCTACATACCTCTGACCTGCCCTTGGTCTCGTTCTCTCAAACTCTTCCTCTAACATGTACCTACCTGCTCCGGAAATGCCTCCCCATTGATCTCTTACTACTATCAACTCTTCAATGGGTCCTTTAGTCTTCTGTGTTCGCAGGAAATTAGATACATTGTCTTTGGAAAAAGCCACAGACAGACATAACTGCAAAGTTTTCATCCTTTCATAATATTTCTTCTCTTTGCGGATAGCTGTCTTTCTTCTTGTGTGTTGTTTCATACTTTGTCTTTTCTTTTTCCTTGCTTCTTTCTCTTTCCACTCTCTCTTTTGTTCTGCTGTCATTTTATCCCAACCTTCTGGCTGTTTGATATCTTCTTTCTTTGTCTGGGGTCTCTGTCTTCCTCTCTGAGAGGTGTCTGACTCTTCATCTTCCTCACTATCACTTATGGGCGTGTCGGGCTCTTCTAAGTCTTCTGCTGTCTTAGCCCTTGCTTCGTCGTAAGGAAAATCCCTTTTGGCTTTAGCTGGGTCGGCTAATGCCACAGATACCATCTCTGCCACGTGGACAGATATCCCCTGCATGTGCTTCTGAAACTTGCTTGACCAAGGCCAAAAGCTTTGGTCGTTGCCCTCGAATATGGGCACTTGACTCAATACGTGCTTTGGCACGCTTGCCTCCTTGTCAAGGCTCATAACCAAAGTAATCTATCACTCAAACGCAGACTTTAGGGAAGCTACCCCGCTAAGGGTAAAGAATAACCGAAGAAAAGACTTTTAATGACTTTGGGTCACACAAATTTATGATGTTATGACCTTTACAGAATGGTAATACTCATTTGATTCTAGGCATTCCAGACTATGATTCGCGAATACTCTAGAAAGTGTCCTTGTCAGTAATAAAGGTATTAATAACTGTCCGGCCTATGAACCTGCCTATGACTAAGACTATCCAAATTACAGGTAAATTGTCTAGGTGGAGTAACGGGTATTAGTGGTACATTACAACGATGACACCCCCGCAAGGGCAGTTCCAACACTTCCAGACGGGCCGGTATGTTCAATGAAAATACTGGTCCAGACGGATCGGTATGTTCAATGAAAATACTGGTGGCACCGACGGGAATCGAACTGGCGACAGGGCCCATACGGTAGAACTTGACCACTGGGCTATCAAGGTGTCCAAATAATAATAATAATAATAATAATAATAATAATAATAATAATAATAATAATAATAATAATAATAATAATAATAATAATAATAATAATAATAATAATAATAATAATAATAGTGCTTCTCTGTCAATGGCTGATGCATTTCTGCACATGCGCCTCCATCGTCTCACCCGTGAGGGGAGTACGAAGAATTGACGATAAGCTCTAATGACACCCCCGCAAAGGCAGTTCCAACACTTCCAGACGGACCGGTATGTTCAATGAAAATACTGGTCCAGACGGACCGGTATGTTCAATGAAAATACTGGTGGCACCGACGGGAATCGAACTGGCGACAGGGCCCAGATGGTAGAACTTGACCACTGGGCTATCACGGTGTCAATAATAATAATAATAATAATAATAATAATAATAATAATAATAATAATAATAATAATAATAATAATAATAATAATAATAATAATAATAATAATAATATTATTATTATTATTATTACTATTACGATTACTATTATTGTTATTATTATTGTTATTATTATCTAGTGTTACCCTCTCAAAATCCATCAACCTCTCCCAGTCTGGCGTAATAATGGATTTAGAGAGGATGACCAGTAGTGGCAGTTTATCAAAGCAAAAAAACAAATTACCCACGTCCAGCCTTGTTGGCGCAAGAAGTCAACGACTTTCACGTCCGTGAGCGCTGGTTCTGTTGCAAGCCATATGTAAACAAACAGTGCAAGACAAAAATACCTGTACGCCACACGTAGAAAACTGCCCAATGCAATGCCAGTTCGTCTGGCCACTCCAGGGTGCTGCAACGGCGCCCACCATGGCGATCTCGTCAGAAAAAAAAAAGAAAAAAAATCCGTCAGAGTGCAAAACGAGAGAGAAACACACACATACGCATAGATTGAGAGACTGGATGGAATGTGTGGTCACGCGCATTCTGGTCCCAGTAGCGGGCCTTGGTTGTCGACACACCCTGCCACAAAGTGACACGGCAAAGAGTAGTCGAAAAAGGGGCAAACGCGGAGGCCCTACATCAAACGTGCCGCAGCACGTACTCCCATGTCCTGGACGGCATTGGCCAGGATGAGCTTGGATCTGGTGCTGTCAACCTCACTGGCCGACAGCCCAGGCTGCAAACTCCTATTTCGTTATCCAAAGACACAGGCTCCAACGCCATACCAACGACCTCCCCCCACTCCAAAAAGGGCTAGATTTGATTTTTCACCACCTGCAAACCCAAGAAAAGGCAGCACGAGCTATCAGGCCAAAAGTTTTA
This sequence comes from Paulinella micropora, assembly GCA_019918135.1. NCBI lineage: Eukaryota > Cercozoa > Imbricatea > Euglyphida > Paulinellidae > Paulinella > Paulinella micropora. Next base: position 13,592 of record WBZZ01001268.1, read on the forward strand.
AAAGAAAAGGAAGCACGAGCTATCAGGCCAAAACTGTCCAGAAAAAGGTTGTGAACGGTGCCACCTGGGTCGTCGAAGTTTTTTTTTTGGAAGGTTGGCGGTTGGAGAGGGGATGGTGGGAGGGAGTTCTCGTGTGGGATCAGGCTTTGAAGGGTGGCGGTCGTAGATCGTCAGCCACTTGAGAGCATCGACATGGGAGGGGCCGACCGTCCACCTGCTGAGTCTGGCTCGCCGAGCGGGGCAAAGCCTGCGACAGCAAGAGGCACTGGAAACAGAAACAAGAAGACATAGGTTCGTACTCCTTCTCTTTTTTGCCTTGCTGTGCTGTGCTTGCCGTGATGCAAGGACTCATCGCTGTGTGTGTTTGTGTTTGTGTGTGTGTGTGTGTGTGTGTGTGTCTGCGTCTGAGCCAGCCAGGGTCATGAACTTGGACGAGGTAAAGTACGACAGCAAGTACGACTCGCTTTTGTCATGAGGGATGGCCCCTCAGGTCCACTCTCCCTTTCTTTTTCCGTTATGTTTGCATGTTTGTCTTTGTGCTTTCTCTTATGTCATGTTTTCCCTTTGTGTGCGAGGTGTCAAGACCGAAATCGCCCGACAGTACAACATGTGGGTCGTGAGGTATGTATGCTATGTATGCTATGTATGCTATGTATCTCTCTCTCTCTCTCTGTCTCTTCTCTCTCTCTCTCTCTCTCTCTCTCTTTCTCTTCGACTCTCTCTCTCTCTCTCTCTCTCTCTCTCGCTCTCTCTCGCTCTCTCTCTGTCTCTTTCTCTCTCTCTCTCTCTCTATCTCTCTCGCTCTCTCTCTCTCTCTCTCTCTCTCTCTTTCTCTTCGACTCTCTCTCTCTCTCTCCCTCTCTCTCTCTTTCTCTTCGACTCTCTCTCTCTCTCTCTCTCTCTCTCTCTCTCTCTCTCTCCCTCTCTCCCTCTCTCTCTCTCTCTATCTCTATCTCTCTCTCTCTCTCTCTTTCTCTCTGTCTCTCCCTCTCTGCCCTCTCTCTCTCTCTCTCTCTCTTTCTCTGTCCTTCTGTCTATCTCTTTCTCTCTCTCTCTCTCTCTCTCTCTCTCTCTCTCTCTCTTTATCTTATGTATCTTATGTATGTTATGTATGTTTATGCTATGTATGTTATGCATATTATGTATGTATGTATGTTATGTGTGTTACGTTATGTATGTTATGTATGTTATAGGGAGCGGGAAATTGCCAAGAAGAAGTTGGAGTACCGCGACGCCAGCAAGGAGCCCAGCTCCCGTGGTGCCCCTGTTGGGGGGTTTCAAGTGGAGACCATGTCAGGTGAAATCATCACTTCTCCTAACTCAACTGTCCACAAAACAGTCTCCTTGCGGGACAAGTTCGAGCGCGAAAAGGTGGAGTGCCTTCTTGCCTGCAGGGCAGGGTATGAGGTACTTTCGCTTCGTTTTGCTTGCTTTTCTTTTGCAAACCTTTGTTGCAGGTACTGTTTCGCAAAATAAAGGAGAGTGATGAAGCCGGCCGTGAGGTACGCCTTTTTTTGTCCTTTTTTTTCTTCTGTCTTTACCTTGCATTTTTTTCATGCTGTCCACTTATTTCTTTTTGTTCGAAGTTTCTTTCTTTTTTGCTCAGACTGCTTCCTTTTTTTAAATTTATTCATTAGTGTTGCTTGCTGATGGATGTGGATGGTTTCCCCGCTTGTTATCCGGGGACCACTCTTACTTTTCTTTATTTTTCTGTCTTTACCTTGTATTTTTTTTTTCATGCTATTCACTTTTTTTTGGTTCGAAGTTTCTTTCTTTTTTGCTCAGACTGCTTCCTTTTTTAAAATTTATTCATTAGTATTTCTTGCTGATGGGTGTGGATGGTTTCCCTTCTTGTTATCCGAGGACCACTCTTACTTTTCTTTATTTTTTCTGTCTTTACCTTGTATTTTTTTTTCATGCTGTCCACCTTTTTTTTTGTTCGAAGTTTCTTTCTTTTTTGCTCAGACTGCTTCCTTTTTTAAAATTAATGTTGCTTGCTGATGGGTGTGGATGGTTTCCCCGCTTGTTATCCGGGGACCACTCTTACTTTTCTTTATTTTTTCTGTCTTTACCTTGTATTTTTTTCATGCTGCCGACTTTTTTTTGTTGTTCGAAGTTTCTTTCTTTTTTGCTCAGACTGCTTCCTTTTTTAAAATTTATTCATTAGTATTGCTTGCTGATGGGTGTGGATGGTTTCCCTTCTTGTTATCCGAGGACCAATCTTACTTTTCTTTTTTTTTCTGTCTTTACTTTGTATTTTTTTTCATGCTGTCCACTTTTTTTTTTGTTCGAAGTTTCTTTCTTTTTTGCTCAGACTGCTTCCTTTTTTAAAATTTATTCATTAGTATTGCTTGCTGATGGGTGTGGATGGTTTACCCGCTTGTTATCCGGGGACCACTCTTACTTTTCTTTATTTAGTAGTAGTTGTGCTTGCCGTGGTGCCTGGCGGGATTGAGCACCCGCTGCCCACGGACACAACAGCTTACATTGCATTGAGTACAAAACAGTAGGCCAGTTGTGCTTGCCGTGGTGCCTGGCGGGATTGAGCACCCGCTGCCCACGGACACAACAGCTTATATTGCAAAGTTATTGTTGAACTCGTACACAAATAATAATAATAATAATAATAATAATAATAATAATAATAATAATAATAGTGCTTCTCTGTCAATGGCTGATGCATTTCTGCACATGCGCCTCCATCGTCTCACCCGTGAGGGGAGTACGAAGAATTGACGATAGGCTCTAATGACACCCCCGCAAGGGCAGTTCCAACACTTCCAGACGGACCGGTATGTTCAATGAAAATACTGGTCCGGACGGACCTGTATGTTCAATGAAAATACTGGTGGCACCGACGGGAATCGAACTGGCGACAGGGCCCAAATGGTAGAACTTGACCACTGGGCTATCACGGTGTCCAATTGACCACTGGGCTATCACGGTGTCCAATAATAATAATAATAATAATAATAAGCCCCTTTTGGGATCATTGGTAAAAGACCAGCCGCCACTCCCAATTCAGATACTTGAGGTAATTGGGGAGTAACCGAAGATTCCACGCTAGTAGCTAATGTAGCACCTTCGGGTGCTACCTTAGCGAAACACGTGGTTCTGTGTTGTTACTACCATCTCGAATAGTACTGATGCCGGAACCGGTTGGTGTTAACCGACACCTGCCCCGGTTGACACCCGTTCTCACAGGGCGAGACAACAACAACAATAATAATAATAATAATTGGGAATTAACCGAAGATTCCACGCTAGTAGCTAATAATAATAATAATAATAATAATAATAATAATAATAATAATAATAATAATAATAATAATAATAATAATAATAATAATAGTGCTTCTCTGTCAATGGCTGATGCAAATCTGCACATGCGCCTCCATCGTCTCACCCGTGAGGGGAGTACGAAGAATCGACGATAGGCTCTAATGACACCCCCGCAAGGGCAGTTCCAACACTTCCAGACGGACCGGTATGTTCAATGAAAATACCGGTGGCACCGACGGGAATCGAACTGGCGACAGGGCCCAGATGGTAAAACTTGACCACTGGGCTATCACGGTGTCCATAATAATAATAATAATAATAATAATAATAATAATAATAATAATAATACTATATCTGAGGCGTACTGATGCAGCTAATGGCATATCCTCAACGGACATAAGCCTCCAATACCCTTGTTCGAGGTCCTCCACCCCCCCGTGTCAGTCTCTCGCCTGATGATCGGGGCCACCGATGGAGCTCCTGAGGGCAAGACTGCACTAAGCCGAGGTTAATAATAATAATAATAATAATAATAATAATAATAATAATAATAATAATAATAATAATAATAATGCAAAGACCTTGTCAGGTGAAATCATCATTAATAATAATATTGATAATAATAATGGTAATAATAATAATATAATAATAATAATAATAATAATAATAATAATAATAATAATAATAATAATAATAATAATAATATATCTGAGGCGTACTGATGCAGGTAATGGCATATCCTCAACGGACATAAGCCTCCAATACCCTTGTTCGAGGTCCTCCACCCCCGTGTCAGTCTCTCGCCTGATGATCGGGGCCACCGATGGAGCTCCTGAGGGCAAGACTGCACTAAGCCGAGGTTATTCCGCAGTCCCAGCAACCTCTTGCAAGACGTCACCGAATCCTCGAAATCCCACCCATAACAATCTGGTGTCTGCTGGGTCCTGGGCTATCAACCAGCATATGCGGAGTTTAAGATCTTTTACGCGCGCAACAACCCTCCTCCCCAGCATCTACCACCAAAGGGTTATGAGTTGGCGTCACAGTTTAACGCCTTGAGGCCATTGGGCTGGAACTCTGTTTAGCAAGTGTGACTAGGTTTTTTCATCGGGAATTCCCTCAAATATGTCACAGTCAACACTCCAAGGCAGATTTACTATATCTGATAATAATAATAATAATAATAATAATAATAATAATAATAATAATAATAATAACAATAGTAATAACAATAATAATAATAATAATAATACTAATACTAATAATAATAATAATAATAATAATAATAATAGTGCTTCTCTGTCAATGGCTGATGCATTTCTGCACATGCGCCTCCATCGTCTCACCCGTGAGGGGAGTACGAAGAATTGACGATAAGCTCTAATGACACCCCCGCAAGGGCAGTTCCAACACTTCCAGACGGGCCGGTATGTTCAATGAAAATACTGGTCCAGACGGATCGTTACGTTCAATGAAAATACTGGTGGCACCGACGGGAATCGAACTGGCGACAGGGCCCAGATGGTAGAACTTGACCAATGGGCTATCACGATGTCCATAATAATAATAATAATAATGATAATAATGAATTTCCTGAAAGGGGGGGGGGGTGTTCAAGTGGAGACCATGTCAGGTGAAATCGTCACTTCTCCTAACTCAAATGTCCACAGAATAGTCTCCTTGCGGGACAAGTTCGAGCGCGAAAAGGTGGAATAATAATAATAATAATAATAATAATAATAATATAATAATAATAATAATAATAATAATAATAATAATAATAATAATAATAATAATAATAATAATAATAATAATAATAATACTAATACTAATAATAATAATACGTGGGTCTGTGATGTTACTACCATCTCCAATAATAATAGTAATAATAGTAATAGTGCTTCTCTGTCAATGGCTGATGCATTTTTGCACATGCGCCTCCATCGTCTCACCCGTGAGGGGAGTACGAAGAATTGACGATAAGCTCTAATGACACCCCCGCAAGGGCAGTTCCAACACTTCCAGACGGGCCGGTGTGTTCAATGAAAATACTGGTCCAGACGGATCGGTATGTTCAATGAAAATACTGGTGGCACCGACGGGAATCGAACTGGCGACAGGGCCCAGATGGTAGAACTTGACCACTGGGCTATCACGGTGTCCAAAATAATAATAATGATAATAATAATAATAATAATAATAATAATAATAATAATAATAATAATAATAATAATAATAGTGTATCTCCTGCCAATTGCTGAGCCAAAAGGCCATGTGCATCCAGTCCTCCATTCCATAAGGAAAGTCTCCACACCAATCGGTGGAATAAAGGAAGTGACGGCATAGAACATTACTCTAGGAGCTTTATACCAATCAGCCCATGGAAAGGACCGATGGCCTATGTACTCCCTAAATAATAATAATAATAATAATAATAATAACAATAATAATAGTGCTTCTCTGTCAATGGCTGATGCATTTCTGCACATGCGCCTCCATCGTCTCACCCGTGAGGGGAGTACGAAGAATTGACGATAAGCTCTAATGACACCCCCGCAAGGGCAGTTCCAACACTTCCAGACGGGCCGGTATGTTCAATGAAAATACTGGTCCAGAAATAGACCGGTATGTTCAATGAAAATACTGGTGGCACCGACGGGAATCGAACTGGCGACAGGGCCCAGATGGTAGAACTTGACCACTGGGCTATCACGGTGTCCAATAATAATAATAATAATAATAATAATAATAATAATAATAATAATAGTGCTTCTCTGTCAATGGCTGATGCATTTCTGCACATGCGCCTCCATCGTCTCACCCGTGAGGGGAGTACGAAGAATTGACGATAGGCTGTAATGACACACCCGCAAGGGCAGTTCCAGCACTTCCAGACGGACCGGTATGTTCAATGAAAATACTGGTCCAGACGGACCGGTATGTTCAATGAAAATACTGGTGGCACCGACGGGAATCGAACTGGCGACAGGGCCCAGATGGTAGGACTTGACCACTGGGCTATCACGGTGTCATAAAATAATAATAATAATAATAATAATAATAATAATAATAATAATAATAATAATCATCATCATCATCATCATAATAATAATATATATTTTGCCCAAATGTAGCTACAAAACGATAACCAGAATCGTGATCGTGAAAGGGTGGGTCCCGCTGTAGATATGCACTACAGGGAGATGGGTCGGGAATTCCTCCAAACCCTAGGCTTGCCGGAGGGTAATATTTGGCGCTCAGTCGCGAACCAAAAAATCCGTATCCCACAACAAAATGGTCGGGTTCTTGTTGACAGACTCATGTAGGGCCGTGCAGACAGTCAGGAAGCCCGGGGTAGAAATACGTGGACCTCAACCGATGCTTCGCGTGCCATGGACACTATCAATCCCATCACTGCACCCCCTCCTGATTGGAGGGTCCCATTTCGCCAGCTGTCTAGTAATAGCGAGAATAGCGCGTCTAGTTCGTCAAGCCGCGGCTCCACTGCCGGGCGGAGGAAGCTGAGACTTGCGCACAACCCGGGATTGGAGCCGATGCTTGATGATATTTATGGAGAACCTGAGTCACGCGTCACTGCATATATGTCTGCCTCGTCTTCATCGTCACCGTCGCCAGCATTTATGTCTGCCTCGTCTTCATTGTCACCGTCGCCAGCATATATGTCTGCCTCGTCTTCATCGTCACCGTCGCCAGCATTTATGTCTGCCTCGTCTTCATCGTCACCGTCGCCAGCATATATATCTGCCTCGTCGTCGTCATCGTCTTACGGTGTGAAAAGGGAAAGTTCTTCGTCCTCGTCTCCACCCCCTTTGTCGCCTGCCCGGTCATCCCAGTCTGTCTTATCGTCGCGGCCCCTGTCGCACTCTGCCTCGAGCTTGTCGTCTGCTTCATCGGTCTCTTCATTGTCGCGCTTTGCGTCGTCCTTGTCACCTGTGTCTTCTGCTTCGTCAATCGCGTCATTGTCACCACGCTCTAGCTCGTCGCCCTCGTCTGCTGTCGTTGTCAAACGCGAGGAGGGCGTAGCATCGTCTGCGTCGTCCTCTTCTTTGCCAATAGACATGTCTGCGTCGTCCTCTTCTTTGCCAATAGACATAGATTGTCGCATTTGTCATAGCCCAATAGACGACATAAGATTTGAGGAGGTTAGTGACATAGGTAAGCGTCAGGCTCTGTTAACATGTTGCAATGTTTCATATCATCGCAACTGCATAGAGAGGTGGTGGAACACCAACAACGAGAACGCTGAACGGACTGTTTGCCCCTATGTAAGAAACAGGAGGATTCTTACCTAACCTCGTACAAGTACGGGCACGAAAGAATTCACTGGGTACCCGTGAGTACGTGACGGTAGATTCCGGCTCCAACGACGACGATTGGTGGGAAGATGAGCGAGTTGGTGAGCAAGTTGGTGCAAGTTTCGAGGGTTGCGGCTCCGATGACCCATGGGAACGGGTTAATGCAACTGACCTGGCAGCTGCTGTCAAGGCAGAGCCAGAGTTGAAGTCTGCGTCTGGCACTGCCAGGGTGCTAAGAAATCGGAATCCCCCCGCCCCAGCCCCGCGGTATCAGGATGAGGAGTACGAGCGGGCGACAGTAATAGACATTCAATTTGCGTCCGGTCTGGCTCAACCCATGGAGACAGAGGAGGATCAGCAGGTGGTGTAGGCAGTGGCAGCGTCTTTGCAAGAAGCTAAGACAAAGAGTAGTCAAAAAAGGAGGAAACCCAACAGGAAACCCGCGCGGCCAAAGCCGCAAAATTTGCCGACGCGTTGGTGCTCAAGGCGGACGAGTTCGGTAGGCGACTCAAGCGTTTCAAGGAAGAAATGGTCTTCTTGTTCTTTTCTTTCCTGCTCTTTCTCTATTTCTTTCTTTCTTTCTTTCTTTCTTTCTTTTTTTTTTTTTGTTTTTTTTTGCACAAGTTGACTCCCCCCCCCCCCCCCCCGAGCTACCGGTGGCTGGCCAGGTGTCGCTTCCCGCGTCGGCAACAGTACACTCCCCCCTTTCCTCTTGCTCTTTCTTTTTTCTTTTATTTATTTATTTATTTATTTATTTATTTATTTATTTATTTATTTATTTATTTATTTATTTATTTATTTATTTATTTATTTATTTATTTATTTATTTATTAATTTATTTATTTATTTATTTATTTATTTATTTATTCATTTATTTATTTATTGACAAAGCTTGATATCTCCCCCGTGTCGGCGGTGGCTGGCCAGGCGTCGCTCCCCGCGTCGGCAACAGTACACTCCCCCCTTTCCTCTTGCTCTTTCTTTTTTTCTTTTATTTATTTATTTATTTATTTATTTATTTGCCACAGCTTGATATTATCCCCCCCGTGTCGGCGGTGGCTGGCCAGGTGTCGCTCCCCGCGTCAGCAACAGTACACTATCCATTTCCTCTTGCTCTTTCTTATATATATATATATATATTTATATATATAAACCTGTCCATTCATACAATAAATAGAAAAAACACACATAGGAAGACATAAAAAACGACATAGGAAGCAAAAAAACATACACTTGTTTTACAAAAAAACGACAAACTAAGCACACTAAGAGAGATTTAGACAAAATAACGACAAAAACACCATTTTATTTCATAAAATTGTATATATACTTCGTTTATATGGTTTTTGTCGTTATTTTGTCTAAATCCCTCTTAGTGTGCTTAGTTTTTCTTTTTTTAAAAAACAAGGGTATGTTTTTTTGCTTCCTATGTCGTTTTTTATGTCTTCCTATGTATGTTTTTTCTGTTTTTCTGTGCTTGTATTTATTGTATGAATGGACAGGTTTATATATAAATGATCATCACCCCCAATGGGGAAGGGGGGGGGGGGGATAGGGGGGATACACATGAAACATAAAAAAAGAATATTTTTTGCGACACTGCGACAAAAAAGTGAAATTCTGTCGCAACCTGTGCGACACTGCGACACCGCCGTGTTTTGGTGTCGCACAGATATATTCACGGAAATAGAATTTTCTAGAATTCTGGAATATCCCATCCTTTTCCTTTTTGACCAAAAATTGGTGGCATCGGCTCAGCCATAACGATATTATTTTGCTAGCATAATTACATTGATAGGCCTTCTGTTTTCGTTAAAATAACTAGTCCATCTATTTATATTGTCTGCTTTTTCTCCATATTTTTTCTCGTATTCAAGTTTAAGGTTGTTTAGTTGCTCGTTGAAAATCTTTCTATATTTTGCTTTGTATTGTTTTCGTCTGTCAAGACTAGCCTTCTGGTATATATCCAATAATACATGCTCTTTGCTATCATGATGTGCTTTATTCGCATTCTTTTTCTTTTCGTAATAGGCTTTATTGTATTCCTTTATCTTATCCTTATTTTTTGACGTTGTTGCTTCCTTCTTTGTGCTATTTTTTCTTTATTCTTCTCGTAATATTCCCTTTGGTATTTTGCATCCTTAAGAATGCAAAACTATCTCCATATTTTTGCGAGATATACTTTTGTTGATTTGCGTATTGTTCAGATACGGTTGTCATTATTGCTTTATAGTAATATTGACCCTTATCCTTAAATGTAATATTGACCCTTATGTTTTTTATTATAGCAAACGAAAAGATGAATATAAGAGCAGGGCGAGTGATAATACCTTCTCCTATTGGTGTCCAACCCCATGGTTGGCCGTGTCCTACTTGACCTTTACAAGGTTGGCCACTTTTTTAGCGTTAAATTTCAATATTTATTATATTATTCTTCTTCGTTTTACAAATTTTTTATATTGTCCAACCTGTCCAGGGTTTAATTAACATGGAGTAAATTTTCCGAGAGGGGGGTACTCTATACTATACACTTTATAAAATTTTCGCCCGCAGGGGGTTGGCCTGGACAGACTTGGACACTATTAATACTAAGAAGAATTGTCGCACTTTGCCTGCTCAATACCACTCTCAAGTGTCCGAGTCGCCACAACGGCGTTTTCGTATTTTTGAAGACGGGCGGATTTTCAATGATTAAACTATTTTTTATTTAGAAAAAATATAGACTTGTCTTATATACACTAGATGTGGAACGAAGATGACAAAAAGTTTGTTAGGCAGTTAAGAGTTGCTACTACTGAAAGTAAAATTTATGAAGTCGTGTCCAACTTCTACGATAGTGAGTTGAAACCAAGTATCGCCTTTCATAATGCTAGTATATCGGTATTTAGCACACCAACGAGTGATGAAGAGGTGCTTGAGGCACTAAAAGTCATATATCCAAAATATGCTATCGTGTATCCAAATTTGAATAGTAGGCGACAAAGACTTTCTGAGGTGAGAAAAAAAGCAATAGAGCCTTATCAAAGTGAAAAAGTATATGAAATGAGCAAACTTGATAAGTATTTTAATCTGAATGAAGACGAGCGGATTGGTATCGTTGAGGGGTATAAGAAAGATGTCAAAGCCAAAAATGAACAAAAAATACAGATTGATGTCCGCGATGTAATGGCTAAAATGAATGATATGATACTAAGTAATGACCCTTATCTTAAACTACTTGCTTTGATGATAGCAATTGGAGCAAGGCCTGTAGAAATATTTGACAAAAACACATATGAATTAATACCAGATAAACCTTCTTGGTTGCGAGTGAATAACCTGGCAAAAAAGAGGGAAGGACAAAAAAAGAATTGGACTGAGAGGCCTGTTGTCCTTTTTACTCCCCAGTTCGTAATAGAAAAAGTAAATTCAATACGAAACCATTTCAAAAAGAAAAACGCAGTTATTATTAACAGCGATGGTGTGCTTGATAAACAAAAAAATAATGAACTAAACAAAAGAATTATCAAAATCTTCCCTTGGCTATCGGAATACACACAGAAGAGTAGTATGTTGCGGAAACTATATGCTAGTTTGTCGTATAGTAGTAATTTCGCCAATCCGAAATTAGAGAATTTTAATACATGGGTTTCCATCGTGTTGGGGCACGGCGATATGCTCACTAGTTTTAGTTATAGTTGGGTTAATGTGGCCGACCCTGAAGAAATTAAGGCAGAAGGGATTAAAGCAGAATTAGAGGAGTTGAGACGCAAAATAGATTTATGTCTGAATTTAAATAATACTAATGAAACTGAAAGCGAAAACGGAGACGAAGAAAGCAAATATCAACCATTAGGAAAAAGCGCTAGCAGAGAGGATAAGTATAAATTGCTTGAGCAGATTTACAATGATAACCCGATTATTACAAATACTAAACTAAGAAAAATAAGCGGATTGGAGCCGTTATTGTCAATAAGTTTATCAAAGAGAAAAAAGAAGCGCCACAAGAAGAACAATCGGAGGAAACAAAGCCATTAAGAAGAAGCACGAGAATTAAACAAAAAGTTCAAAAAGATTAATATTTAACAACGATTAAAGGCGGTTCCCCTTATCTTGCTCTAATATTAGACTCTCGTCTATAGCATTTAATAGAGCAGATTGTGAAAAACTCAATACTATCTACACAATAAAAATTACCTGCTATAATTGGGGGGTGCGACTGGAATGTGCGAGACAAGCCACATATATTACAAAATTCTTCTCCATAATTCGGCTGGGGCATTTCTGAATAAACAAATGTTCTTATATGTCCAACTATATCACTCGGCAATTCGCGTATTATTATTGACATGTTTTATATAATATAAAATATAAAATGAACCTTTTTGGTCAAAGCACGAATACCCCATCGTCATCAACTACATCGTCGTCGTCTTCTTTATCTATTGATAGCATAAAAGACGCATTACCAACAACCGCCTTCGGAGAGTTGCGAACGGCCACTTTGTCTCCAGTATTACAAAATGTATTTACATATGGTATTAATACGCGGTTTTTTGACAAAATAGAAACAAACGGCGGGGTGGTATCAACTGCTAATTCAATGGCGGTTTTGACTACATCGGCCTCAGGTAATTCAACCGCGCAGATTACGACTATTGAACGGGCAAAATATAGAAGTGATATGGGTTTGGTTGCTAGATTTTCCGCATTGTTTCCGTCATCCACTGCAACAACCACTTTTAATTGCGATATTGGCATAGGCACACCAGCAGACAATTTATGTTTTAGACAATCAAACTTGGGAATGTCCGTTGTAAGAACGGCGGAAAGTGTAGAAAATGTGGTCAGTCAATATGCGTGGAATGTTGATAAATGTAATAATACTGGAAACTTCCCCGCGATTGATTTTACTAAATTGAACGTGTTTGAAATAGTTGATCAGTATCTGGGCAGTGGTCAAATTACATTAAAAATTGAAAACCCGCGCACTGGACGAATGGAAATAATTCATGCGATTAAATACGCGAGCACTGCTACTACTCCATCATTAGATCAGGCGGCGTTTGCTATTTGTGCGAAGGCATATTCGTCAAGTCTGGCATCCGTTGTAATGAAGACTGCTAGCATGTTTTTGGCGGTTGAGGGGAATATTGATCGGACTATTGCTATAACTAATTCGTATGATAATGTCGAGAGTATAGGATCAACTGAGAATGCCATATTTACTATTAGAAACCGCGCCACATTCAACAGCAAAACGAATTACAACATAATCTACTTTGAGAATTTATGTATCAGTAATTCAGATAGTAAAACGTGTATCGCAAGAATTATTCTTAATACCACATTAGGGGGAACACCTTCTTATTCAAATTACGGTACAAACACATCGTTAGCAGAAGTTGATACGGCAGGGACAACAAGAACGGGCGGAAGTGTGATATTCATATATGTGTTGTCTGGTGGTTCATCAATATACATTGATTTGTCTCAATATAATATCAAGATAGGGTCAGGTAAGACATTTACTATATCCGCACGAAATACAAGCGGTGGAACGGCAAGCATTTACGCTTCATTAAACTGGATTGAAGATCAGATTTAAACAAAAAAAGAATACCTTATTTATTCTCAAGCATCAACTTTCTTTTCTATCTCTATTGACAGTTTTTTAATGTATTCAAAACCCTTGTTCTTGATTAATTTTTCGGTTATGGGTGCGTGATCTTTCTTCAAATATATGTAAAACTGGTCAACATTAACACCGCAGGGAATATTAGATGTTTATGTTGTCGTCGTCTTCGTAAGTTGATGTTTTTGATTAGAGTGAATAGTATATCTAAATTTTGTATGAAGGTCATTATGTTTATGAATTCTTTTTTTTCTTAAGCATGATACGCCTTTAAGATAATTGAAACTTCAAAATTGACAGGATATTCAAGCACATTGCCACTCGCATTTCTAATGACGATATCAATAGACCTTAAAATTTTTGTTGGATTAAATGGCACATAATCTGCAACATCGTTTGACGATTCAAAATAACACTGGACTCCATAGGGCTTATCTAAATTACATTTACCAACGACAGAGAAATTACCATTTGCTTCAACTAAACCAGATTGATTTAAAGCACGGCTATGAACATAAACGACCGTTTCACCGATTAGATTCACTATAGATTGCATTGTGCTACTCGCCGCCGCCGAAATATCGGCAGTTAGTCCTATCTTATCGCTAATAGTGCTATTATCGTAATCAAAAGCATAAGTATCACCAGTGAATGCGAAATTCAATTTATTAACGGAGTTCAAAGTTATAACTACAGAGTTAGGGGTAATTGCTGAATTAATTGCAGTTTGAAGGGCGGTAATAAATGTATCAATGGTGTATTGATTTTCTGTTACGATTGCAGTTTTTGTAGCAGATCCAGTTGTTTTAATCAATGTGAGAGTGTTGGCATAACTCGGTATATTTGGGAAAACGTTTGGAATGGAGATACTTTTAACGACATCGTCGTTTTAAGATTTGGACTATGGGATTCGGTCAATTCGGATCTCGAGCCAAGGCACCGTTCACATTTGACGGATTAGACAGGATCTGATTGGTGGTCGATCAGACTATGGGATTGTGGCTTCGGGAAAAATCGCGCACGTAGGGTTGAGGACGTGGACTGGTCGAGTGTCAGTTCACGATCTTCAGGCAATATTAAGTCTTGGAACTTAGCCTACATGAAGCACAAGCCTATAATCTGTTGGGTGGCTCTTGGTATGATTATGCCGAGGGTCGAGCACGGATGGCTCTTGGAATGGTGGACAAACGGCTAGGATTCCCCAGTATTTGCCGGTACTGACGAGATTATACGAGATGTACTCTCCGTTGGTATTACTCCTGGCCCTGAATTGAGATCGAGCGATCTCAAAGAGGGGGAAGGGGTGCTATGTAACACCCACGGTATACTACATCGTTTTTACGCTATTGGTTTTTACGGGAATTCACTCTGGGAAGTGATTCCTTGTTATTAAATGTTTTTAAGATGAACATATGTAGGTTCTAGTGGTCTTTAGAATCAACTTCAAAGCAGGTACTAGTGCTGTTTGCACAGAGTTCAATGTTTTTATTGGGAATAGGTAGCCGGAGGTTTAGTTTTTCAGTGTATTAAAGGTATTGCTGTGTTCCAGAGTATGTTCTGAATTTTGGCAAACTAATTTTCGACCTATGTTTTCCTAGTTTATTTTTGTACCGTACTTCTCTGCAAAAACCCTTAGGCAGGATTACTCAACACAACATGTGAATTCATTTGTGCACTTGTGTGTAAAAATGAGTGCAGAGTGCATCATGCAAACAGCATTTTTCAGTTAAAAACACCATACTTGCTATGTCCTGAGAAGTGAAAATTGCGGTCGAAAATAAGGGTGAAAAATAGTGAGCTACCCCTTTTTTCTAAAACAAACACTTGTGTCATGCTTGCTTTTGCTTGAAACGATGTGGTTTTAACATTTACCTGCTTTGAAGTACTTGACCTCCGACATGATTTTGGTGGCGCCGGCCCGTGAAATTTCTGTGGCAATATTTGACAAGACCACGCCAATTCCCGGAGAGGAAACCAGAAAAATTTCCAAAGTGAACAGTGCCACTGTTTGCGTAAAAAAAAAATTAAAACAGTGTTTGCGTAAAAAAGCGTTCTTCAATTACAATATTAGAAGTCGTTTAGTGGAAGCGTTCTCACGTAAGCGAATGTTAGGGTGGGTTGTCTGTCCTTGTCGACGAATATAGTATTCACCAAGGCGTTACACTTTAGGTGGTTTGCGTACCACGCTTCGTCTAACAAGGTATCCCTTGTAAAAGCTAGAGCAGTGTATAGCTCGATGAGTTGGAATATGTCCGCGGAGCCATGTAACGTGAGGCTAGGGTGTGTGAAGTGTGGTAAATCAGTCCCATAATTCCCAAATCCTTCCCGTCGTTATATACACATTTGACATACTCCTTCTCCTCATATACATATTATGGGGAAAGAGGAATGCAGTGGATTCGTTCAGGTTGATACCCTGTATCAGACTGAGCACCTTAACGACCGGCCAAAACCTTTACCGTTGATAAGACACTCTTTTTGACCGGTTCATTGGACTCTCCTCTGCACGACGTTTCGACTTCACTAACTAGTTTTTGATTTCGTTCAGAAATGATTTCAAACGATCAGTTCAAAGTTCTTTTTAGCTATTGCCATTTTTTCCATCCGTATTACCTTTTTCCCCGATTTCCCGTGAAACACGTTTTACGGTAAAATTTAGGACAAGGAAATACACCGAAGGACACAATACTTATCCGTTCCCAGTCATTTTCGCCTTGAGGCTTCCCAAATCAATTTGGGGAATTTTCAAGTCCAACAATCCGACAACTATCCGTTTATGACTATTTACTTGAAGACTCGCGACACTATCCGTTTGAGAAAGGGAGACCTCACAATTTACGTTCTACACTTGATTGTATGTTGCACCCAAGCCTGCAATGAGTTCGAAATTATGTAAATAAACGAAGTGACCTCTCTACTATTTACTTGTATTTTACCTGCTCACTCAGAGCCAGGACTCAAAGCAGCCATAGTGTTCTTATTAAGAGTTCGTTGTATCTGCCTACTTGAAGAGTTGTATACAAACTCACAATTCTAATTTTTTTTCCATTCAAGAGAAAACTACACACACAGAGTTGGTGTGTTCTGTGCACAGATCGATTTGGAAAGACCCTCTCTTTCAGGAGTGGCTATACAACAACGTATTAGGACAACCAAAAACACATATGTCTCGACAGACCGTTTACCTGCCGTTGCATTTTTGTGTCCCTCCTCTGCCCTTATACACACTATGCAGTCCACCAGCACAGTATGTGTTTGGTTTTATCGTTTTAGGGTCACCCCCTACCTACAGAGTGGAGAACACCTCTTCCACTGCACCTCGCCCTCTTCAGCTACTGCTCTGCGTTCTGGCTTGCTCCTGGTACGTCTACATGTGGAACCAGTCGCAACAAGACGACCCAGCATCAAAATACAACGAGCACAAACAACGTTGTCTGGACTTATATCCCTTCTTGGGCCCCCGTACAGACACTCTACGTACAGGCAAGAGGTTTCAGGAAGAAGTCAAGGCTGGCAAGACTGCTCGCCTCCATACTGACCTTTCACGTATACAAACCGTGCAGTTTATTCGTGCTTTACTGACCAGCTACGTTGATGATGCACGAGACATTCTTCGGGAAATTCATAAGTATAAGGCTACCTGGCTGCTACAGGTCCCCACTGCCCCTCAAGCCAGCCTAGACCTCCTTTGTAACCCGGACGACGCTGAGGTCTACGCCCAGTACCTGGGAACTATTGGATCGTTGGCAGCCGCAGAGAAGCTCTGGCAGGCCACGTCATCCCCGTAGAAGCTTTTCACAACTACTACCCAGTCACCGCTCCCACTGTCGGATTGACGAGGTCACTCCAGGTCACTGCACTCCCCGGCACAACCGCTAGTGCCACATCCATTCCCTCATCGAACCGGACTGGTCCGACAACTCTGCAGCCCGCCGGACGCTCATCTGCGACTACGACCCGTTCAAGCCACCCTTCGACGTTTTCCACTCCTGCAACAGCTACGCTGACTTCGTCAACACCGATACCCTCAGCCCTGACATCTGCAGTCACGTCGACACTTCGAACACCGACGTCCGATCGAACTGTTTCCGCACGCGGATTAGCAGTCAACTATCACATTGCCAATACGCCAATTCAACTGGCCATTATGCACGCCATCAGTAATGTTAACGAGTGGGGAGACAGAGTTACGGTCACCATCATGGACGCCTGCTGGTACCGCTTTGTCCGCGTCACCGACTCAATCCAGCAAGTTTGGAGTTCGCTGTCCCACATCTGGCTGCTATTTATTCGCGACCTTATTCATGGCTGTCTGGACAAACCCGACTTTTACAAGTCAGCTCTCCAAACTCTCGATCTACGACGTTTTCAGAACGAACAACTTTTGGCGTACATCCATCGGTGTATTACGTTTTACGAAACCACACATGCAGCTGGCGTGAGCATCTGCGACGGAAATCAGATTGAGGACTTGGGCCGTATGCTCACCCCGATGGAACGCGACCGATGGAATCAGCATTCGGACCAAGTCCTACTCGCGTATGGCGTTGGCTGGCCGCGCAATCTGGATGACCTCCTCCCTTGGGCCAGGACCCTCGACCCAAACGTTATGCAGGAATATCTTCTTGGGATGGAGACTCCGGTCCGCACCGACATCAAAGACCCATCTACGTACAGACGGGTCTCTGTTCGTCCAAGACGTCAGCAGCTCCGGCAAGTAACGACTACTGAAGCGAACACTAACACTAAACGCCCAGATTGGCAGAAACGTAAGGCGGATGCTATGGCGATGACTCAGACTGCTCCCTTACAGACGTCGACTCGCCAGGTCAAGCGCTTGAAGACCGACCCACCGGGTACCTCGTCGAACCAGATCGATCGAAAACTTTTTACGGGCCTACCATGCACCTACTGCAAGGAGCACAAAAACTTCTTGAAGAAAGGCCAACTCCCCAAACATTCGTTTGAAGAGTGCAAACTTCGTCGACAGCGTCGTCAATATGACGAAAAGCCATCAGCGGCCGTTGCCCGCAGCACCCTGCGCGCCTTCCATATGACTACCCGGTCTGGCACACCCTCTCCGCTGGTGCCAACGCCCTCGCCTCTACGGATTGCGACAACCCCAACAGTTGTGACCGGATGCGTTTGGGTTGTCAAACATCCTCTCAACCGCCCATTTATCGGCAAGACTACATGCGCTTTGGATTCAGCCTGCAACTGTAAAGGCGTCGCTCGCTTATCGTGGTTTCTACAACACGGCTTTACGATCCGGCAGCTGCCGCATGTGGCAGCACGCTCATCCGTCGGCATCGACGCAGTCCTCACCGACGGCATCGAACTCTTTGGTTCCGCTGGCCCAACGTCGCCACTTCATGCAATTACCGTTTATGTGTCGGCTCACCTGCCCGATCGCGTGGATCTACTCTTCGCCAACGAGGTGACCGCACAGATCAACTTGTCCATCGACGAAGCCCAGAGGATCAAGCCAACGGACTACATCCCTTTGAAGCCCACAGCAAGACAGATCGTCTACGAGACGGAATTTCATCTCTTCGATGAGCCACTTCAGGTGGGCGACCGTCAACTAGCAACCATCAGCTATGACTTCTGCCCAGAGACTCTGGCTGAAATGACTTCTTACCCGACCTCCGAGATGGAGAAGATCTTCAAGCTCCGTGTTACACAACCTTTGGATCCCTACGATCTTTTGTCAACTTTACTGTTCGCAAGCCCACCTCTACGGCCGCACAGTCAACCTGTTCATGTCCGAAAAGAAGCGACCATGCGATGGGAGGGTACTGACAGATCATGACGAAGACGATGAAGAAGAGGAAGAAGAAGAAGAAATCAAATCTAGTGCCTCCAAGAAACACAAGCCATCCTCCGATCTGATCACACATGAGGATTATTATAACGATGCCCGTGCTTGGTCACTTATCCGACATACTCAGCGGGCCGACCCGAGACGCAGTCCGACTGTGCGATCTCTCTCTTTCGGATCATCTTCATCGTCATCGTCATCGCCATCGTTGATGCAGGCTTCATCCTCATCATCGACAGCATCTTCATCTACTTAGTACCACGTCCGCTGCATCGGCCCGTGGCCAACCATCGGCCCCTGCACCTGGCACACCGCAATCGTTCCAGAACGCGCTGACTAACCCTCCGTCGTTACAAGCTCCAGCTGTTCCTCTAACATCTAGTCACAACTATCAACAGAGTAGGCGGCGCTCTTCAAGCAAACGCGAACGCTCAACATCACCGGTACCCTCTTCTCCTTGCTCTCAAGTTCCACCAGTCTCGCCTTCGCCACCTCGGCTCCCCACCCGACTACCAGTCCAGTCGCCGGGTTGAGTAAAGCATCTACGAGGGCACATACCAGCGCCCGCCAGAGGGCAGCCCGCGCATCTCCTGGCCGTTCGACAGCTACGTCCAGTTCTTCATCGACCTCTGCAACAAATACAGCCGCAACGCCAGCCAACCGCAGGCACCTACAACATCTTCTAGTAGTTCGTCCTCCTCGTCCAGCTCGTCGTCGGTACCTGCGGCAAGCCCAGCTAGGGTGCGAGCCCTTGGGCGACCCACTCCCCGGTGCAAGGAGGCCCTCGAGTCGCATACTCGCTAAGCCCACTTGGACTATACAGGACCCGCACTCCCACCGCCGAAGACCGCGACAAGGTAGGACCACGAAACCAGCTGGCACAGAGAGAAGCAATGACGCCGATACCACCTCCACCTCTTTTCCCTCCAGCTGAGGGTTATGTCCGGATCAGCCCTACGAGATCGAGCCACCCTTGGTCGGGATTCTCCAACTTTACGGACATTCCAGCCCACCACTTGGAAATTCAAAAAGCCTATGGCACCAACGGCTCTCCAGGCATGGACAAGGAACTCTACATTGTTCGAGACATTTTCGCCACGTTTTTCCCGACAGCGGCCATGACCATGATTCCAGGCAATCACCCGCATTGCCGTCACCTGGGATACTGGATCCCAAAGCACTTTTACGCTCAACCAAGGCCTATGGCCGGACTCTACAATGGTGCACATGCAACACCCTAGAGTGGAAAGCTACCACCCTAGAATACAATCGCTCAGTCACGGAGTCTTCCGTTTCCAACCCCTTAGTAGCCCGCCTACCTTTCAAGTGACTGAAGACTGGCTTCTCCCTTCGGCGGATTACAACCACTTCGCCGATAGGCCACTTTTGGTAAGAACTTTCCTCATGCGGGATGCTAAGTTACCACATACCAGTGTAAGCAGAATATACGCGCACACAGAACCGCGACAATGGTATGGAAAGACCAACTGGGGCAATGAATACTCAACAGAGTTCTCTGAAGCCATCCAAGGCTTCCACCGCGATCGCCCTACCATCTTGATGCAGCGTTACTGGCCCCCTCGTAACAACGCACACGAGATAGATCCGGAGACCTTTGAAAGACTTCACACATGGCCTAGCTCTTCGTTCGGGCACCAGACGCCCCCTCGCAGTCGTCAACACCGAAGCCATGTGCCTGGTCCGTGCAGACACTACATCGGCCCCCTTGATGACCCGTCGCGGCAGCAATGTGTCTACGAAAACCGCACTTGAAGACATCTTTCAGATCCCGGAAGGTTCCACCATGATGTCACGATTTTATGAAAGCAAACACACTGCTATCATATTCCACTTCGGCCCGCAAAACGGTAGAAACACTGCTCAACTTATTGCATCCTCTCTAGTTGGACCTAACACCGAACCTACTGGCGATGTCCCGTACTTCGAAGCAGGAACGTCCTTTGACCATATTTACCGCCCATGGGGATATCGATCTTCGTACCTCGGCCTACTTGTGGGAGCAAACCCAAGTGCATCACCTTTAGCAGCCGTCCTTCGAGGAGAACTCCTATTTCCGTGGTGCAGTATGGAACAAACTGAAGTTAAGCATCTACGATTTCATCCGCTGCCGCTTTCGACATCATTATACAAACGCCGTGTCTTTCGACTCCCAACTCGAGAACGCTGCTTTGCTCTACAGTATTACTTTCATCGCCTTCCGTGTAACGACCCGATATGGCTCAAAATCGTCGCAAATGACACCTACTATGACCACGATCGCGGAAACATCGTGCCAGAACTACGTGCAGTACATGAGCGATCCTACAATTATATTGTCGACTTGCCGCTCACCTTCGACGACGATTGTAACATCACGGTCTACTACACGGACAGAGGAGACGAACTGTTTTTGGGTTCATTCTTTAACTCTAACCACTATATGGGACAAGCGGTGTGTGTAACGAAATTCGTCGGAACAGCTTCGATCGACGACCCGCGACTACCTTCAACAAGCACCCAACTGGAAGGCATGCCCGGACACACCGAGAATTAGGGATTCTTTCTCATGTGAATTCCGTTGGATACGTTATGAAAACGTCCCGTGGCATCTAGCCCAGTGGTTTCTTATGACCATCGCCAGCGTAACGGAAAGACGTTCAAGCAAGGAAATTCATGTGGTACACCACCCACCCCATACTGTCCCATGTTCGACGGATATCATTAACCTGTACTCCCGAGACAAACGTCTCTGCGGCTACCCATACGAAGCCCCACTTATCCGTATGCTACAGTCACGCCACGCTCAACGACACTTCAACGTTTGGCACACAGGCGTTAAGTATAACACCCTTCAACACGAAGGCCACCTCGAACACCGGTGGATCAACCTCAAGGAGTTCAGGACAGAAGAAAAGCTCGACCGTTTCTACAACAGGCTACAAATGAGTACCCGAGACCTCGTATACGAGCGATTGCTTATCCCAGAACCTGAGACCTCCCATGTATTTACACTCTCCAGGAGAGACACGGAAACACTATCGAATCGGATATCCTCACACCTACAATATCCACGCTGGATTTGACGTCCAAGCATCGTCATCGCACCCTTACGAGATAGTGTATTCCCCTGAGAAGTACGATGATCAACCTGATTCTTCGTCAAGTTCAAGTTCCTCATCCAGCTCGTCATCTGGCTCGAGTTCATCGTCCGGAACAATAGCCCCTGCTCAGCCTCCATCGGCCCTACGTCGTTACCACCGGTTTTAGCACAGCCACCGTTGGCCTCAATTCAGCCTCCATCAACCCTTGCTCATCCACCAGCGGCCACTGGTTCTGACACACCGGCCGCACCGTTGCCACAGGTAACTCGTGCCTACCCTGTTCGACCACAGCCCTTTTTGGCTGCAAGCCCAGTGAGAACAAGAAGCAGCACGACGATGACGATTCAAAGGGTGGCGGACAAGGCCTCTCGTCGTCCTCGTCAAGCGGTTCGTCGTCAAGCGGTTCGTCGTCAAGCAGTTTGCCATCAACGCCGACTACGACCCAGACATCTGCGACTTCTCCTCCTCACTCAACGACGCGACGTTCGCAACACCCTCGGAACAAGGAAAGTGTGAACTTTGCGGATTGCCCAAAAGCAACCTCTCCTCTGTCACCTAGCCACATTGCCTCTTCTGATCATCGAGCCGCACTTTCCAGACGACGACTTCTCGACCATAAATCTCGGAGTTGCCGCCAATTCAATATGCTCGCTCGGCCTGGCACTGGCTTAACTCAGAGTTTGGGCAATACGCAAAGTCAAGCTTGACAACCAAATCTGGGGCATTCTCCAGACTCCAAACAACTGAGGCTGCCTGCTCCTCTGACGCTTCAGACCGACATCGGCCCGCCGTTTCCATACACGGACTCCTTCATGGAACACTTCGCGCAGACATGCCCCGACCCTCGCATGCTCTTTTGCACGGCATCAACAGTCCAGGGACCCCATCCTACCCCGTGGTTCTTCATCTCTGTAAGACTTTGCCGCGACTTCCTAACCAAGCAAGCGGAACAAAAAGCGTCACCGACAGGTCCTAAGTTTCCCCTGAAGCAGTCAACCCAAGCCTCACCAAACCCCAACAAGACCAACTCTGGGCCCTCATCCGCGAATTCGACCACATCTTTCAAGACAAGGCGGGCATCTTCAAACATACTGTCGTGTTCCTTCGACTCAAACCAAATGCCAAACCAGTTGCAGTTCCATGCCCGCGCTGGACTCCGGCAGTGGGCGAATATCTTTCTAGCTGGGTTACGGACGTCCTCAGCGCCGGCACATGGAGCTACGCCTCCTCTCAATGCGCATGGGCGAGCCGCAGTCGCCCTGTCGGGAAATTCGAGGATATCGCGAAAGAAGTCATCCGAGACATTCGGAACGTTTACGACTACCGCATGCCCAATGACAATCTTCACCTCCCAGTCCCAGGTCTTCCAAACCCGGATCATTACCGAGAACGATTCGCCGGCTGGCACAATCTCAGCTCCATCGACATGGTAGACGGCTTCTCCCACCTTCGCCTGAACCCGGACGATGACAACCGAGATGGTTTAGCCGTGTGGACCCCTCAAGGTCTATTGGTCCCCAACTTTATGCCTCAAGGTAAATCGTGCCCCCGGCGATTTCCAACGTGCGATCGAGAAGTCATTCCAACCACTCCCCTTTTGGAACAAGCAGCCCCCAGCTATTTCTACTGCAGGCGCCTATCTCGGCGACGTTACCGCTGGTGCAAACGACTTTCAAACACACCTGAGCCAAATTCGTGGTATATTTTCAAGTATTGACACCTCCGGCCTTCATGGATCGGCGCGCAAACTCCGCTTGGGATACCATGAACTGACAATACTCGGCAAGAAGTGTAGTAAGAAAGGTATCGCCGCTGACCACAGCGAAGATCGACGCCATCCTCCGAATGGCTGATCCCTCCAATGTGTCTGAAGTTCGATCCGTTCTGGGTATGACCAACTTCATACAGGCGCACATCCCCGACTACTCCCGCCTTGTATCACCTCTTACGAACTTACTCAAGTCCACTCACGCCCGACCAGCAGGCCTACCTCCATCGAGAAGAGCGGAAATGTATGAAGAAGCTCCGCCGCGTGCTTACTACGCTTCCCGTCCTGGCCAAGTACGAGTCTTCTCACCATCTTTGCCTTCGGACGGATAGTAGGCTGTTGTTGGAGACAGCGATTGAGCTCGTGAGGCTAGCACCCCGTGCGCGCAACCAAGATGAGCTGCTGCAAGCTCAGCCCAAGGATGCGGCCTTTCTACTGGACCAGGCGCAGGCGCCCGCCCTCGGTCTGTTAGAGGCGCTGGACCGCGGCTTGCTTGAACAGCTCCTGCAGCGCTACATACCCAGCCCGCTTAGAGCGCGAGCCCGCCCGTGCGGGCTGGCATGAAAAAGCCTTAACACTGGCCTGTTCTTCTTCGTGCAGCAGAGTGACAGATAAGTTGGCGCCAGCAAAGTACAACACACACACACACACATACAAAGTTTTAATAAAAAAATCCGATTAACGTCTTATACACTAGAATCTCAGCCCGACGGAAGGCTCGTTCTCTCCTCCAACTCGCGGCAGCGGGCCTGGCTGGGGACCAAAGATGTTGTTAGCGGCGGCAGCGAGAGTGAGTGGGTTGAGGGCTCCTTGTGCGCCCAAGCGCACGTTGAAGCTGCAGGTAGGGTGAGTGGCAAGGGCGGAGAGGGCGCGCAGCATCTGAGTGTAGCGTGCAATGTTGGCGGCGTCGAGCCTGAGGTCGCCCAGCTCGATGATCCATTCGATGCTCCGTGGTGGGCGCTGTCGGGCAGGAAAAGCCTGGCCAAACTGCTGGGCAGGCGGCAGTTGGCGTGGTCGAGGAACGTGCCGGTGGTTTCGTCAGCGAAGACGGTGCCTGCGCCCATGAGGGCAAGCTTCCAGGCGCCAACCAGGTGCGTGATGCGCAGATTCTGCAGGCTCGCTGTGCAGCGTGAGCGCCAAGAACTGTCAGGAGGTCCGCAGCCTAGACCTGCACGGCCAGTTCTGGAACGACACGCGGGTCGAGGAGCTGGTGGCCAAGGGCAGTTTCGGCGCGCTGGAGGAACTGCGCATCCACGACTGCCCGTTGTTTGAGGGAACCCTGATCGGACGGACCTGCGTTCGGCTCCCTAACCTGCGTTGTCTGGTGCAGAGACGCCTCTCCCCGTATTTCCTCCCTTGCCTTGGCCCCTCTGTTCCCTGGCCCCACACCCCTGCCCTCATCTATCCCAAACTGGAAAACCTGCAGGTAGAGATCTCCCTCGCGGCCTTTGAAGAAACCACTCGGCCGCCCCACCCCGCGCAGGGGCTCTTGGCCAAAGTAGCCCTGGCCAGGCCGCTCCGCCTCTCTTTGACGCTAGACATGGGGGCGTTCAGCGCCGGGGGCGCCCAGGTGCGTCAGTTGCTGTCCTTTGTCGACACCTGGCAACTTTCTTAGCCTGGGCTCCAGTGCGAGCTACGCCTGCGTAACCTGGCCCTGTACGAACACAGGCTCAGCGGCCTGTGCTCCTCGGCCTGTGCCTTCCAGTCGCTGCTGGCGGGGCTCCTGCCTAGGTTCGAACTCACTCAACTCGACGTTAAGATACAAGACTGTGACATCGACCTCCTTGAACCCCTCTATCACATCAGTCGCTGGCAGTGCAGGGAACGCTCAGCCTGCGGCAGCACCAGTGGGCAGCGATTCGCAGATACGCGACAGCTGCTCCAGTGCCACCGCGGGGCAGTCCGTGATCACAAGCTCCTGCAGACCCTGCAGATGCGCCTGTACCACCAGGTTGACTAGGCGCTCGTCCGTCCAGTAGGCTCCCGAGAGACCCAGCGTGCCTTTCTGCGGCCACTGCCGCAGCACGAGCTGCAGCCTGCCGAAGGCCTCCGTGCCCCCCTCGTCGGAGACCTCCAGGTGCAGTGACCACGGTTGGAGGTTCCCGTGCCGGGCGACGCCGCTGGCTCTGTTGAACACTATGGCCAGGCAGTTGCCCACCGTCAGCACGCTCCCGCGCAGTCGTAGCTCCGTCACATTGGGCACCATAAACAGCAGTTGATCCAGAGCACGGGCACGTTCCCCCCGTCCGTGAAGTCGGCACCTGGCGCCAGTTCCAGGACGCCGCCCCCTCCTCCTCGTTTGCGCTGACACGCTGCGTAGAGCAGAAGAAACATGCAGGGCGCGGGAGTCTACGTTTGTGCAAGATGCCTATGTTGCAACAATGCTATCCCAAGAGGGGCTCGGCGCCGAGGTTATAGGGGCGTACTACTGTCATAGTGAAGGTGACCGACGTATCCGGGACATAACGACACGTTCTTGGCCGGCCTGGACTAAACGAATGACTGGCGCCTTTGATGTTGTTATCAAGACCTTGCCCAACGCAGTGCCACTCTGGCATACGTTCCTACACCAAGAAACCACTATCAAGGCCATCACCGCCGCGTGCGATAAGCTCGCGCATTTAAATTTGCTGGTGACTAGCTTTAAGCCCACGCACCTACTGATAGATTTTGCCAAGGTGGCATTGTACCTTCAAGACATGGGTAGCACGGACATGTGTATTCCCGCCGTACAAGACAAGAAGTTTATCTCTGCCATGCGGGGGGCGTCGAAGGAAGCTACGCAAGCGGACAAGGATAGACAGGCGGAGCATGTGATCGGAGAACTGCAAAAACGACAAGCGGCTGCATACAAAGACCCACACCTGCTCGCCGCACAGATTGAATCGATCGCGTACACGTCCAACCTCGTATTTCTGTACAGTACCTACACCGAAAGACGCCTGCTCTCTGGGCTACGCTCGGGCAATCGACACAATTCCGAGGTTGGGTTCTGCGTTCCTGCTTCAAAGCTACCCTGACGTTTCAATTGCAGCGCCAGTACAAAGCCTACGACAAGCAAACCATTGTATTGCACTCACTAGAAAAAACAATTAATACGATTCGCGAGCTATGGGAGCCCAAGCAGAATAATCCTGATGCAATGTTCCGGTCAGCGAAGAAAACGATAAGTAGTGCGGATTTGTCAGACTATACCTCTGCACGCGTAGGTGTGTTACTAGCATTGGTTGCCAGGGGGGTTTCTACTCTGCAATCAATGCAGACAATATTGCCTAACCGCGATCGCGCAGACCCTGCTTGGGAACTCTTCCAAGCAGTACACAACATGGTAACTACCTATGAACAGATGGCCGTGCTTCGATCCATTGCACTCCTGGAACCAGTAACAAATGCTGAGAAGCGTACACTAGCTGAACTGCGGGCAAAGTATGCTAATTTAAGCTTTGAAGAGCCGAATGCAGCAGCTGCACGATTACAAGCCTTCCTGTCAGAACACAAGGGGTTGTGCGACACAGCAGAGCTGGCCTGGACCACGTTGCAAATGCAAGCTCTACAGCAGCCGCAAAAGTTACACCAGCAACTAGCCAGTGACTGCAAACGCACGGAACGTCATTTATAAATGCTCGGAAAACTGGATGACGATAATATGTTACGTTTGCATTGGCTCGCGGCGCAATATGAACGAGCGCCAACAGAAATAACAGAGACCGACAAAGAAGCATTCCGACATCTGGTCGCTAACCCTGATAGTGCTTCCGATTTGGCAACGGCATGGGACACTTCGAAGACAGAGCTCGACCGACGTCTGGCCTGGGGACGTTTCAAACAGGAGCTGACCACACATTGTGTGCTCTGCAACACAACGCCCGAGTTGAGTGGGCTGGTAAACATATGTGCATCTGTGTGGCAAGACATACAAACAGAAAATCAATGGGTCACTCGTTGTGCGCTGCCTGCACAACGATATATGCAAGTAACACTCGGTCGGGATAGCCTGTTTGGACCGATATCGTTTGACGCTATATCTAGTGGCATCCGTGACACAGTACAAAAAATATTGAAAGAGCTACGAATTGTTCCAGCTTAGCTTAGTTTACAGCCGCAGACGAACCCGAGCAGGCTTCCGCAACCAGGAGGGATAATAAAAAAAGAGCCAAGCCCCGTATTTATTAGTACTGGTGGCGGTTGGGCGCTAGCTCAGCCTGGCTGTCATCCAGCTTGCGCTTTTTGTTGCAGCCCAGATTTGGATTGAAATCTTGGGGCCTCCAGGAGAGGGACGAGGGGGGGGGAGAGAGAGAGCGAGAAAAGAAAAGGGAGGATGGGGAACAAAATTAGGCAGACTTTGGAGCTAACAGAGGGAGGGGGGCGCTTCTCTCCCCCCCCCCCCCTCCCCCTTTTCCTTAGGGTTTGCAAACATTTTTGTCAGGCTTCTGCGTAAAAAAAGTGGGGGGCTTTGCGCTCAGTACCATAGGTTTTTTTTCTTCCAGCTCAAAAGGCGACAAATAATCCTCCCCCCCCCCTCATGAGAGCACGCCATCTCTGGGAGCTGTTGACAGGCAACGCCGACCTGGAATCCGGGGCCGGCCCCATCCGCAAGCAAGTGAGCGGGCGCAAAAGGAAGCGCCATCATCACGACGACGAGAACCCTGCCGTTGGCGGGACTAGACTGACCCAAGCCAAGAACCAGGAGATGTCTCGGCCACTGCATTTAGGCGCCGATGCGCGCAAGCAGGCCAGGGTCTGGCTGAGCGCGTTGCAGTACCAGATTGGGCACGGCTTACAAGCCGTGGCGCTGGACGTGACTGCCCTTGGTGGCCGTCCTCGCGTGCTTAAAACCCTGGCGAATGTGATGAAAAAGCACAAAGGCAAATTTGATTTGCAGCTGCGCCTCAACGAGGAAAGGCACTTTGAGCAAGAAAGCCGGGCCGTTTGCCAGAGCCTAGCGTGGCTTGCGTATCCACTAGCGCGCAGCCTGGAACTGCAAGGACTGCGCGGGGGTCTCTACAAGCTACCACACTACAATGAGGGGCGCCTGGTGCTGGCAGATTGCCAAGAAGCCACCTTGTTGCTTGAAGGCCCGCTCGAGCAGCTAAGCCTGCTTGACTGCGTGGCTTGTGCCACGACCCTACAACCAACCTCGACAGACCGTTTCGACTACGGCAGCGACGTACAACATGCCATCAGGCTCGAATACACGCTCGGAGCTCGCGCTGTCCAGCACCGCAATCGGTTTCAGCACCTGTACCTGAGAGGCGTAGAAGACCTGGAAGTGGCCTTGTTTGGATCCGGCCAGGACCTGAGCTGGCCTGGCTTAAATTTATCCCGGGACAACTGTCATTCTGTAACTTCCCTTCGAATCCGCTTCAGCGCTGCCGACGACGGCGAACTACCACGCCTCTTGGCAGAAGCAGGCCTGCCGCGGGACACGGTGCGTTTAGTGACAGAGTATGTCCCGTCGACCTGCACACTTTTGGGCAGGCGACTTCGTCGCAGCTTGTTTAATGGTCGCAGCCCTAACCCGGATTCAGATTCAGATGATGATCTTAGATATAAGCGGGGCACGTTGGAATTGGAGGGGTTTGCTCTTGGGGCTGCAGTGCCCGATGTGCTTTGTGATTTTCTGGAGCCTTTCGGTGGGAAGAGGCTCCGATTGGTCAATTGCACGCTTGCGCAGCCGGAGGATACACTAGCTTGGGCAAAAGATTTTCAATGGCTGGCCATTGGGATAGAAGAGCTTTCTTGGCACGGCTGCGATTTCGTTGACGATAAGTTTGTTGCCGCGGTGTTTGATCGTTTCTTGTCCAGCCCGGGGGATTGGAGCACGAACCTAGAAAGCCTGGATCTCAGTGGCACGCGCGTCGAGTCCCTGACGCCCAGGCTGCTGACACGGCTCTCAGAGCTCCAGAGCCTGCGCCTACCTAGCCTTGACCTACTTGACGCCTGCCTCCGGCAGCCTGACCTGTCGGTCTTCGCGGACCTGCAAGAACTGCGAGTTGATCGGGCCTTGGAGTGGATTTTGCTACCCAAGTACTTTGATTTATTGAAGAATGTGTGCTGGCTTGAACTGAACCTGACACAAGACACAAAGGCTTGTGAGCTACGCCTAGTGCAAGAGGCATGGTACGCTTGGCCCAGACTGACTCGCTGGTGCCTGCGCGACGCGGGCGGGGGCATGAGCTTCCAATGCGCCCGGGCGCTGTACCAGCTGGGCAAGCAACCCGGCCGTGCAGTTCGGGGCGCACTGATTCTGGACCTGCGCGGCACCAAACTGGCCCCTTATCAGCTAGCACAGCTGCCAACGTGGTGCGGGACCACCTGCTTGTTTGACTTGCCAGCCCGCTTGTGCGGGCTGGAGGCCCGCACAAGCGGGGCCAGACCACGACGCAACAAGCGTTAAGACGAAGCACAGAATCAGCGAAGGATTTTTTTTTCGTTGTAACGCTTGTTGTCTAGAAAGCTTGAGCTTCGTGCCCTCGCCTGCTTACGCTTCTTGGGCGCAAAGAAAAGTACGATTTATATATATATATATATATATATATATATATATAAATAAAAGCTCGACAAAGTCTTACACTTGGCACTGACAAAGCGGCTGGTTTTTCTAGCTAAGGGTGTAAAATAAGACGTTTTCCCGGGAAAGAGAAAAGGCGCGCCAAAAATTGTTTCGCAGAGCTCGGGCTTATTTGGCCTGATCGGGGGGGCGCCGCCGCCCCCCCCTTTCTCTCTTGATGTTGAGGAAAATATCAGTGTTTTGCTCACTAATCGCAAAGGTTTTTTAACAAACATGTCTACACGACAGGAGGCTAGTAAGCGCGAAGAGGTCTCTGCACAGGCTCTGACCACAAGCAGCCAAAAGGCTTGCTCTGAGCCCGCAGTGAGGCATGCTTACCGCTCACTCTTTTCGCGCACCGCCCGTGCCTTGCTCGAGGCGGCAGTGCTTGGATAGTCCTGTCTGGAAGAGGAGGCCACAAGGGTGCTAGTCGATAATGTCTAGTCAGCCGCCGGGCTTCCTCTGTGAACCCCCACACTACAAAAGTTTCAACCAATCTCTCCGCCGAAAATTTTGTTTCTTCGTGCTCCACGCCCAGACGCCTTTCTGTGCCTATAAGCTCTCGCCAAAAGAGCGACGCAGCCCCAGGGAAAAATGTACAGGCATGTGTAGGTCAGGTGAAGTTTTGAAAACCCACTTTTTGGTTTGTAGCTTCTAGGCAAAATGAACAAAAATCCTTTGGTGGAGCTTTACTTTACGGTTGTGAAAGACGATTCCAATACTTAAAATTCTTAAAACTAATGAACACTAAGATGTATATGTCCCCAAAACCAGAAAAATGCTGGTTTTGTGATTTTGAGCTTTTGCCTTCCACAGACATTTGCAAATAACACAAAGTTGGAGAAATACGTTTAATGATAGTATAAAACGATTCACCTATTCATCTGTGCAAGAAATAATACTCAAGCTACAAAATTTGAGATTTCGTGTTTCGACAAAAAAATGTGGTTTTCTCCTAGCTGGTTTGTAGCCTACAAGAAAAATTATTAAGAAATATTTTGTACAAGTAATCAAAAACACTCAAGGTTACTATGTATATACTTGGATAACTTTAACATGCTTTGTGGTAAAAGATAGCTGATGCACTCAGGGAACCCTTTCCTCTGACATCTTTTCCTAAACCGGCCGGCCCGACACCCACCACAAAAAATGATTGAGTTCCCGGGATTTTTTTCTAAAAATGGTGTCAAAAACACTAAAAACACAGGAAACTAAGGCTTTTGAAGTATTGCTCCTTTTTTAAAAAGGGCTGCAGATTCAGAAAGCTCTGCCTCTATATTATTGCGCACCCAATTATCGTAAATTATGTTCAAACTTTGCACATAATGTTTTTTTAATGAATAAAGCATAAAATTTGTAACCGTTATAAAAATTTGAATTTCAAATATATATATATTTTTGAGAGTCACTCACACAGTAGATCTCATCGTGATCTTTACCGTTGAACAAAAACTTGAAAGCAGATTAAAAAAACGTTAAAAACTCAAAAAGCTTTGTGAGTTACATCAGTCACAGTGAAAGTTTACCAACGCTTAAACCGCTTAAAAAAACTTTCAACATATGATTAAAGTTATGAGCGGATTCTCGGACCGAGATCATGAGCCTACTGTCATAAGTTTCGTATATATTAATATTCATCATAGTATTATTGAATAATATTATTAATATTAATATTACTACTAGACCGTGGCACAAACACTTTTATTAATTTATTATAAAACTAGTATTCTGTTACCGGATTCAGATGAAGTTTTAAAATAAAATTATTTCAATTGTTTTTTGTATTAATATATTTTGAACTTGAATTCGAATTTTAAACGGTAACTAATACTTATTTTGCACGCTAATTCTTAATCTGACTCTTAATCTTAAATTTAACATAGTTGAAACTTGAAATAGAACTTGAACGTCCTGAGTAATAATAAGTGACTGAGGTGATGCTGGCAAAAATGACTAAGATGATGATGTATCACACCTGGGTGGTGTTGGACGGCCGGTGTCAGTGAAGCGTGGATGTGTTTCGGTGCATCTCAGAGTCCTGTTCGATATGGAATTTAATGATCTTATATTTATATTTATAAAATTAATACATCTAGATTATTCTACATGATATAATTAACAAAAACAACGCAAGATTTATGCTCTTGTTACAATCCCCGAAGATAGCTCAATAAAAAGTCGGTAATACAACCAGACACAAATCCCCAAAAGAGAATGATGTCTCGTTATATTAGCTCAGTGAAGCCGAAAAGAAAACGGCAACAGACCAAGGTTAAAATGGCATTAGGTCAAATCCGGCCAAACGATATTGAAAATAATGGGAAAAAAATAGGTGCACCTGACACCAGAAAAAGGGTACTTTTTACCGGCTATCCGGTGGGTGATGCCTACAGTACCCCTTCCCGTTTTTATGACGGAAATATGCAATATTTTCGTCATATAATTGCTGATTTCTTTTCTGCACAAACGCTACGGGGTGTCGCAACTAAGTGCATTAACCCACGGATAGACGGTGCAGTGGATATATAAAACGCATACGCCAGACACGAGTCAACTATAAATCTCCAGCCTCGTTTTTGTAAATAAAAACTCCTCCTTCCACACTTGTTGTCCCCCCCGTAACTTAATTCTGAGGCAGTATGTCAAGAACAAATAGTATTACTATTGCAATAAAAGCAGCGTTATAATTTTTCTCCTTCTCCAAAAACACTTCCGATCAATAAATACATAGTCTTTTAATAACATACCCTTGTATTCAATCGGTTACCTTAATATAGTACTAGGGGGCCAGACCTAATAACTATATCCAAAGCCGGGGTGAGTAAGCCCGACCATGCGATATGCCGACACAAGTAGAGACGGACCGTGCTGGTATGACGATATTAAGTATATCCAAAGAAAAAATTTAATATGTCTACTATGAGAACATTTTTTGAGAACATCACCCTGGATACTTGAAGCAGGGTCGTACCAGGAACACCATCGCTAAACTCACAAGCGATCCCCTTATACGGTGTCGTATCCATTTGCCGATTGACCCTCGCACTCATATGTTGCGATAAAAATGCCAAGTAACAACAATGGTATAAAAACATTTTAATAAGACATGATCTGACATGGGCACTATGAGATTAATCCACATGCAGCTTTCAATGTCCGACGCGTGATAAAAGAAAAATGTCACTTACTGCCTTCGTCGCCTTGCGCGAACCCATTTGCCAGGTGGCGGGCCGCCAACAAAAGTCAAGTCAAACTTCGACTCCTCCAGAATGTCCCATATTTTGTTAGGGATGGCGCCCAAAGATAAGTCAAAAGGAATGTCAAGCACTCCTCTAGGCAGTGACTGAATAGTCCACGCAGTGTGGTCTTTGTCTCGAAGGGTAATAGTATCATCCCATGTCTCGAGATTTTTCGCGTCTTTGTACACCGGTAAATATTGTCTAGCTTTTGGATCCTCAACAGGGTCCATTCTTCTCCAAAAATGGAGTACCGGTTGTATCGTTTTTGCTGCTAAGGATCTCTTCGATGTCCGTGCTGCCCGTGTAGTCTGCGGGACCGCCACAGCTCGCATGAGATAAAGATCTGAGAGAGTGTCATCGGCAACATGAGACTCTGCCGGTCTCAACAGATAAAAAGCGTCTCGGACCCACTTGATGGCCGCAATCGCCTCTCCTTCCTTCCATCGCACATGTCGAATGTCCACATTACCCGTTCGGGTTAGTGTCCTTCTCCCCTCCTCCTCCATGGACATCCGTCGCTCGCGTCGACCTTGCCACCTTCCTCGGTTGGTCGAAGATGAGATCGTTTTGCGCTCTCCTCCTCTGCGCCTCCGTGAACTTCTCCTTCGTACCGCCGCGGACTATGGGGGCTTTAGACTGAGTCCCCGCCGCGCTTTTGCGGTTTGAGTCTTCCTTACTTTCCTTCTCGGTCTCCTCCTTCTCCGTGACAGGTGCCCGATAGGCATTCTCCTCCTCTAAGGTATCCTCCTTCTATATAGGCGGTACCTCTTTGAAGTCCTCCTTCATCCGTTTCAACGCCTCCTCAACGGATTCATCCTCAAGTAAGAAGGGGTCATAGAACATTCACAATCTGCACCTTCCCTCTACCCCTGATCTTATAATTCAGAGGTCCCATCTGTTCCATGATCTGGTATGGTCCTTTCCAGTGGGTAAACAGCTTAGAGCTAACCCCCTTAGGGACTTGAGGATGGTACAAGAGTACAATATCCCCAACCTGGAAACGGACTTGATCTAAGTGCGCTTGTCGCACTCCTTGTGCGTCAGTCTTTCTGCGCTCCGCCTCCCTGTGCGCCGCAACTATTTGTTCCGCCTCCATCTTCGCTCTTAATCTCATCCCGAACAACTCATCCTCATCTGCCCAAGTGTCTTTTGGATGCAGAAGTGAGGTTGGGATGTTAGGCTCTCGGCCGTAAACCAATTGATATGGCGAGACTGAGCTCCTGGCTCCTCCTAATGCCGATGAGGGTAGACAGTTCATTGCAAAGGCAAATGAAGGTGCTGCCTCCACACAGGCTCTCTGATTCTCCTTCTTCATACAGTACATCTTAAGCGAGGCTTTGAGAGGTCTATGTACCCGCTTGATCTTGCCATTCGCTCTCGGGTTATAGGCAGTAACATATTGCCATTTCATCCCGTAGTACTTAGATAGTCTGTCGATGACTTCATTATTAAAGTCAGAACCTCGATCAGAACATATCTTTCTAGGCACTCCGATCTGCAAGACGATCCTATCGATCAGAGCCTCCGCAGTTGTCTTGCCTGTAGCGTCCTTAACAGGAACAACCCAGACATAATTGGTGGCTCGATCTATTGCGGTAAGAAGGTATCTGTACCCTTCTGCCGATTCGGGGAAAGGTCCCACATGATCGATGTGTAAAAATTCAAACATCCCGGCGTGTAACGGGAATGTACCGATCAGGCCAAAGTTCGCCTTCAGCGGTGTCTTTGTGGTTTTGCATGGGATGCATGCGTCCACTTCCCTGTCTATCTCCTCCTTCATCCCTTTCCACCAAAATCGCCTCGCTATGAACCAATGAGTTCTTTGTCGACCCGGATGTGCCAGTAAGGGGCAGTTATGGGCTGCGACATATATAAAGCGCCTCAACTTCTCTGGTACCCAGAGAGTCCATTTGTCAGGCTGTGATGCAAATTTGCCATGCTGGCCCTTGTACCACAATAGCCCATCTCTCCACGCCATCTCCTTCATCTGATCTTTGATCTGTGGAGTCTTTTTAAGCTCATTAGGGTTCTTGTATAACGTTATGAGCTCCTTGAACTCCGGATCCGTCGCCTGTTGCTGCCTCCACGCGGTAGGCGAGGCGATATGAATAGTACCGTCCTCCAACCTTACTCCTACCCTTTCCGGGTCTTCATCAAGCTCGCTTCGATTTTCCTGTGGAGGTTCAGTACAGACCTCAGTCGTCTCCTCCTCTTCTTTTATATTCGCCTTCGCGTTCTCGTATGCATCATAAGACCACTCAGCGTCTTCGAGAACATGCGCCTCACAGCATATGCCATGCTCCGGGCCTTGAGGACTATATCGTAGATCCGTGCGGTCATAACGAACGCCTCTTGTCATCTGCATCGCCTCTATGTGGCTCACCTCGTATACCTTGTCCGTGGACAGGTCCATCATCTCCACTGATGATACGAGAGCCGACACCTCCGACTGAAACTCTAGCCTGGAAAGGCTATCAGCGACTACGTTTCGCTTTCCCGGTAAGTAGACCATCGTGAAATTGAAACATGACAAGAAAGCTTGCCACCGCGCCAAACGGCCGGTTTGTTCATGATTCATCAACCAAAGAAGGTTGTGATGATCGGTCCTAACCGTGAATAGAGGTCCTCCCCACAAGTATTCTCTGAGCCTCTTGAGAGCCCATACTACTGCCAACGCCTCCATCTGTCACGTGCAGTAATTTCGCTCCGCCGCACACAGCTTTCTACTAATAAACATGATCGGGCGCAACTTTTTCTCCTCATCTTCTTGTTGCAGCACCGCGCCAATCGCAAACTTAGATGCATCCGTGTCGACTACGAACGGTTTCGTAAAGTCGGGCATCATAAGTACTAATCCGCCGTCCTTGGGATCTTTATAAATGATATCTTTGAGCGTATTAAACGCCTGCAAAGCCTCCTCATCCCACTTCTCAAAGTCTCCAAAATCAATCATCTTCTCCAGCTTAGCCCGAGTTGCACCCCAATCGGGTATGAACTGGCTGTAGTACTGTGCCATCGCAAGAAAAGAGTGTAACTCCGTGCGATTCTTTGGCAACTGTCTACTCATGATCTCCTCCCTCTTTTCGCGCGATATCGAGACCCTATTATGAGAAATCTCGTAACCCAAATACGTCACACTTGTCCTGGCAAGCTGACATTTCTTTAGGTTGCATTTCAGGCCAAAGCTCCGATGCGCCTGAAGACATCTGACAAGTGATCGATATGCTCTTCCATTGTGTTAGAGTATACGATGATGTCATCGATGTAACAAAATGCATATTCTCCCGCCTTCTGTCCTCTCCTTCTCATAAAACCATCCTCCGACTGGTCGTCATATTGACCGCTCAACATCTTCTGCATCGCCTTCTGAAAGAGCCCCGGGGCCTGTTTGAGTCCCATTGGAAGCACCTTCCACTGGTATATTTCCATACCCACAACGAATGCAGTCAGCCATCTGGATTTCTCGTCCAGTGGTATCTGCCAGAAGCCGTTCTTAAGGTCAATGACCGAATAGAATTTAGCATTCCGCAGCACCCTTCTGCCTTCTTCTAAGGTCGGCAGAGGATTTCTCTCTTCCTCTAGCACCTTATTCACACGGGAATAATTGATCGTCAAGCGCCATTCTCCTCCTGGCTTAGGGACGATTTTCGGTTGAGAGAAAATTGGAGATGTAGATCTCTCAATAAAGTCCTCATCGAGCAACTGTCTCACATTCTCCTCCGCTATTTTTGCCTCATGTATGCTCAAATTTGCCCTCCGTGGTGCCGGAGATGGCTCCGCACCCGGTATCTTGTAAATGACAGCAGTGAAGTCATCCGACTTTACACCACCTGCCCGAGGAGGGTCGAAAATTTCTCTGTACGCCTCCATCTTAGCTTTGAGAAACGCCTTCTCTCTCTCCGAACCCACTCCTTCTTCTAAAATTTTCCGCGCCGCCGCTTGGAAATCTTCCTCCGACACCTTCTTATGCTCCTTGAGGGGCGCTAAGTCCTCCTCCAAACTCAAATCTTCCTCGGACAAATCGTCTAGTCCCGTTCTTTCATACGTGACTGTGTCCGGCTCATCATGACCCAGCCCGACAAGCATATCAATAAGGTTCGCGTATTGTATCGGAGCCTTACGGGTGTAGAAACCATCAAAGCATGTGAAAGCTTGAGGTATCAATTTCAACTTGTCCTGGGCTCTGAGCTTTTGCTTGTATGCACTGCTCTGCTCCCGAGACCCGAGTCGACAAGCCACCACTAACTGTTGCTTGCGAGAAGGAACAGGTATAGGATGATCAATAAGCCGGTCCCTATCTCCTGTGCCCAGATCGCCTTCTCATTGTATGGCAGAATGACAGTATACGGCTTGTTACTCTCAAATAGAGTCCGTAGACACTTTTTCACTTCAGTTAATGAGCGCGGCCAGGTAGGCACATCGCCCCAAAAGTTCGTGATAAAAGTTTTAATGTCATCCGCTGGAGTATCGGGGATACGCCCCTTCCTCCTTGGCACAAACGCCTCTCTCTTCTCATCTGACACCTTCGCATGGTAACAGTAGCCATTAGTAATATGGACATCTGCCCCGCCACCTTCTGCGAATCTGGCCAACGACGGGCACTGTTTCGCAACACATATTATCTCCTCATTACGCGCTACGACTAAGTCATCAATAGACTTTCTGTCCCATGCGGGAATCGTAACCGTATACGCCTGCATCTCCGTCTCCCAATTGTCGGTCCAGGTCAGTTCCTCCGGCACTGTGACATAGGGGTGTACATAGGCTTCAGTTGCCTCATGTACGAAGGCCAACTTTTTCCTCTCCGTTGCTAGACTCAGCTCAAAAGCCTCGTATGAGTCAGTAGCAGTCATCGGATTAATATCCTCCTCCTCTCCATTCTTCACTCCATAAATCACCCGCCGTGCGGCGCAATCGATCACAGCCCCCATCGTAGCCAATTGGTCATACGACAGCAGGATTGAACCGTGGTAATCGGGGACAATATAGAGGTCCGCACGATATACTCGACCGGATTTCAATTTGAAAATTAATGTGACGATGCCCGTAATTTCCGTACGGCTGCCTACCCCTTTTAGGGTCCCCTTTGTTTTTCTAATGTTTTTGTCCACCCATGTCCGGTGACTATTCAAAAACTTCTGGCCGACAATATTAATATTCGCCATCGTATCATTACCAACTTTTAATGTGGTTTGTAAAGTTTCACAAAAGAGGTCAGTGTAGCATAGCGCGTCTGGTCTATGTAAACTAGCCGCTAGCACATGAATTTTTCGTTCTAGGGTTTTGAGTCTAAGCTCAAGTTCCTTGTCCTCTTCTCGTTCTCCCCCTTTTTCCGCCAACTTAACTTCTTGAGTCTCCGGGGCTTCCGGTATCTCGAGTGTCTTTTGGACAGAGTCTGGTACACCGAGTGTACTCGTGTCTATAGCAGAGACTATTGAGTCCTTTGGCGGGGGTACGGTCCGCTGCTTCTTCGTAGGAGGAGACCTAGCCTTTGGTTTCGGCTTCCTCTCCTCCATCGCCTTCTTCGCCTTCCTATTCGCATCATTTATCATATTAGCTCTCGAAGGATGAACTAGCAAGTGCTTACCTTGAGGCTTGTGAGGCTGTGTGCCTTCACCTTCACGTCTGGGAGGAACGGAACCGTTCGTATCCTGTTCATCAACAGTAGGCATAACTGTGACTGTCGGATTAAAAAGAACAGTTTTTATCTCCTTCTCTCTCTTCTTTTCCTCTCTCTTCTCCTCCCGTCAGTCTACGACGACAACACGCTCACCTGAGCCGGTGTCTTCGTCTTGACGTCCCCCCTCCGTAGCGGTATAAGCTTGCTGGGGGTAGTTGGAGCTGGAACTGGTGCTATAATTCCAGTATCCGTGTCCTCTGGGAGGGCGCGCTGGGGTCCGTCCTCCCCTTCCACGAAAGCCTCGTCCTCGTGGTGCCGCCCCTCTTGGTGTCCCTCGGGACCCTCGTGACGATCCTCTCGTCTCCTCCTCCTCTAGTCGGCGCCTTTGATCGGCCCGATGTCTCTCTCTTCTCCCTTCTCTTCATTCTGTCAAGGAAGTAAATGATGGCCTCCCGGAACTCCGCATCCGAGACCATATTCGCATTCCACCTCCCCTCCTCCAACT
This sequence comes from Paulinella micropora, assembly GCA_019918135.1. Lineage (NCBI taxonomy): Eukaryota > Cercozoa > Imbricatea > Euglyphida > Paulinellidae > Paulinella > Paulinella micropora. The sequence continues at coordinate 53,408 of WBZZ01001268.1, forward strand.
CCTTCTTGTACATGGCGTACATGGTCTTTTTCATGCCTTCGAGCTCTCTAAGGAAAAGATTTCGCTGCCTATCATCAAGAGAGTCGTGGCTGAAGAGGCAATTGCCTACTCCTTTCTGTGCCTCATGCTTACACGCCATGTATGAAAAATAGCGGTAGCACGGCGTCGGCTCATCTCTCCCCCTCTTGAGACCTGCCGTTCGAGTTGCATGTGCTGCTTGAGCACCTCCACCCCCCTGTGTCGCGGCGCTGGAGAATGACTCGGTGGCCGTGTCCAATTCGGAACACGCCATGAGTTTTAAAGTATTGCAAGAGGACGGCAACTGGCACCGTGCATTGCAGGTCTGAGGCTGCTCTCCTAGCCGCCACCTCTACCGCTCTCATCGCCTTGTATTCCCCAACAACAAACCCTTGTGTGATGATTGATGGGTCCAACAAGGTGTACAACGCCTCATACTCCTGTGTTTCGTCCGTTGGATGCTGCTTCATACAAGCATCAATTCTTCTGAGCTTGTCTCGAAGGTTCGCATCCGTGTCCTTCTGACTCGCTGTCTCTGCATACAGCGTCAGAGCAGTGGCATCGGACTTTGTATATTTTTGGAAGGCCTGTATGATAGCCTGTCTGTCCTTTTTGTCATTACTGTTGACAATGACAGTGGTAGGCGCTGAGCTAGTCGCAGGGGCCGAAGGGGCTGTGTGGGCTGACGGGGCGGAGCGGCCCGAGGGAGCCATATAAGATCCAGAGGAATATCTCGGTCCCTTTGTTCCCGCCGCCTTGGCTAATGCAATCTTTGCCTCCATCTCCTTCTTTTCTTTCTCAGCCGCTAGCTCTTTGATATACAGCTCTTGGGCATGATGAAAAAAAGACAGGATCTCAGCTGCCTTCCGAAGGAACAAGGCCTTCTCCGCCAACTCCTTCTCTCCCGCTTTATTGGTGGGGGGTGGTGCGGCCGTCCCCTCCAAGATCGTATGATCCTTCGTGAAGACCCACCTCTTCCATGCGTCATCCTTCACCAAGGCCGCATGCAGCTTCTTCATCCTCGTCACCCCTCCAGCTTCGCCTTCTATTTCCCTCAGGGCCGGGTGAAGGTCCCTGCCAAACTGGGTGTGTTGGAGTTTACCCAGGTCCACTAACTTGGCCTCCATAAGTTTCAGAGACACATCCATGACATTGATCTGTCCTTTTGGATTCCTGAACTTAAACTCCTTTTCCACTCTCTTTATTGAATCAATGTCCTGACCAGGATCGAGCAACCTAGCCAGTGCTCTTGTGTTCCATGGCAGCACAGTCTTTCCAGTCTGGTACTCAAAGAGTATAGCACACTCAAACACTGTCCATGAGAGGTCGAGTAGCTCCAGTAAAGACATATTGTCCCCAAATGAGACATGTTGCACCTGTAACTGTGCACCGTCGTCTCTGAGGAATTCTGCCAGAGGCAGAGCTTGCCTTGGGAGAGGGTAACAGATGTCCTCCTTCTTCAAGGGTTGTCCCCATCGCATTTCTTGGGGAATGTATAGCCATTTATAGGCCTCATCCTTCCCTTTCTTCTCCTCAAACTCCTTCTTACTTAGTTTGCCATATTCGGCCACAAACCTCGCTTCCTCTCCTCCCTTCTCCTCCTCCTCGACTTCCTCTGCTCCTCCTGTGTCAAAGGAAGGCGCAGTAAAAAATTGATTCTCTGCTCCTCCTGTGTCAAAGGAAGGTGCCAGATCTCCTCCTTCTGCATGAGGGTCAACGAACTCCTCTTCGTTTCCTGGGGTTCGCTCACTCTCCCCTCCTTCCTGCCAGTCTTCAGACCTAGTATACATGGACGCTGAAGGAATACGGATGAGACAGAGTTGTTTCTACCCCGTAATTGCTCTGTTCGTCTATGAGGAACGAATAGAGAGAAAAAACGAAAAGACAGTATAGAGAGAGAGCGTCTCACCTGTCTTATGTGTTTTTTTTTGTGAGAAAGAAGTAATTTGTACGCCGTGACTTTCTCTGAAAATTTAATCTCCTTCTCTACTCCTCTTTTCTTTTTCTCTTTTTGTTGTTGTATCTGTTATGAGGTACGAGGACCTATGTACAGATAATGTCAAAGAGGCTAGAGAAGCACTCCTTGAGAAGTCGACTTGTCGTCTGACACTTGTTCAGACCTATTGTCGAAAGACAGTCAGAGATTTGCAAAAATACTCTGATGTGTGTGGTTTGAGAGGCAACAAAGTGCACAGACTTGAGAGGTAGAGTACTACGCGGCTCGTGTCCTTCAAGTTTGTTTGTAACTGTGGGTGTTTGTTTGTACGTCTGTTGACCTACTATGTCTCTGTCTCAAGAGAGAACAAAAGAACAGCTACGAGGTCTGGTGTCTGGCCTCCTTGTGAGGACACAGATACAGGCTGTGGAGAGGGTACTGAGACAGCTACTCACAAACGCCTAGACGTCTAGTTTTGCAAAAAGAGCTGTGTGGGGATGTGCTGGAGTATTTGTTTTTTCGGAACACCTACTCAGAAGAGATAGGTCTGTCTAATTTTTCTTTCTGCTGTTCCAAAAACAAGCCAGAAAAGAAATCAGCCTTGTGCTGGTGACTCCAATATTACAATCCCCGAAGATAGCTCAATAAAAAGTCTGTAATACAACCAGACACAAATCTCCAAAAGAGAATGATGTCTCGTTATATTAGCTCAGTGAAGCCGAAAAGAAAACGGCAACAGACCAAGGTTAAAATGACATTAGGTCAAATCCGGCCAAACGATATTGAAAATGATGGGAAAAAATTAGGTGCACCTGACACCAGAAAAAGGATACTTTTTACCGGCTATCCGGGGGGTGATGCCTACACTCTAACAAGCGTTCCGTTATGTTTTCACTAAGTAATAATTTTTTCAGTGACACAATAAGTGAGTGGCACCGGGTGCCAATAATTTCTGGCGGGTGGTGCAAGGGATATATTAATATTGTATTAATATAAAGTAAATTGAATTTATGGTTAATTAGAAGATTCTACTAATAATAGCATTGAAAACCTTTGCAAAATCGACGCAAAATTATTATTGCAAATGCATAATATAATATTTGCCAATAATTTGCACAGATTTTGCCTCATAAATTGATAGACTGACTTGGGAAATCGTTCAAATTTGATTTTTATTAATATTGATTAATAATCTCATTTAATTAGTATTAAAATACATAAAACACATAAAACTTGCAGGAAATAGCAACATTATTATTTCCACTATTTGCAGCTGCATTTCATGCAAAAAGGACTAGTCCTTTTGGCCGGCATCAAGGCTACAAGAAGAAGAAGAAGAAAAAAAAAAAAAAAAAAAAAAAAAAAAAAGAAAGAAAAGAAACAAAAAGAAAGAAAAGTAATCGTAGCCTAAGAAATTACAGGGAAGATGAAACTAAGTAAAATCACCAATTCTTGGTGAAAAAAAGGAAGAACAAACGGGAATAGCAAGGGAAAGAAATGTAAGCACTGTGAATGGCAAAAGAAAATCATATCAAAATTTCAAGTGAAACACATGAGAAAATATAAAGGAATACATTTGAAATGAAACTGCGGGCAAAGGCAAAGAGATAGTGAAGTAAAGAGAACCGAACAACAACAACAACAACAACAAGTGAGACTCAAGGGGAAGTGATTAGGAGCAAGAAGCCAAAATCTGTGAAAATAGAACAAAAGGAGAAACAGAATGAGAAACTTGGTAACGAATTATCTTGAACGAAAGAAATACATAGGGCGGAAACATGCCCTTCAAACGATTAATATGCAAAAATTACACGGGAAAGTAAAGCCAGTGTGGCGGGCTCAAAGAGCTCGTGCAAATAGGGTGAAACAACAAATCGGTCAAAAGCAGCATAGTAAAGTTTTTCTCATTTAAATTGTGATCAATGACCAGGAGGAGCAAGAAGAAGAAGAAGAAGAAGAAGCAGCAGCAGAAGAAGAAGCTAAGTCGTGAAGGAGGCCATGGTCATTGCCACCAGGAAGGCAATTGACAAGACAGGGGGAGAGCAAGCCGATACCGCACTGTTTGTGTCAAGATACCAGCATAAGGAATCGGGATTTCCATTCCAGCCCGGAAAGTTAGCGGAAGTGACACCCTTCGACCCGGCCTCTGTACAGATGGTGTTATAGATGGATAGGACCGGCGCAATGCTCAGCGGCTGCTTGGTGGGTTGGGCGCTGCCAGTGGTTGAGATGCACTTGCCTCCCTTGGGACCATCGTGGCAGTAGATACACATTAGATATGTCGAGTCATTTGCGGCGTTCGCTGGCATTCCCAAGCAAGCTTCGCCTGAGACAGACAAATTAATTACCTCGAACAATGCGAGAGCAAAAGTCAGCAGGTACAAATTAGTAAATGGACCTTAACAGTGCTACATATTGCCAAGACAAAATGATTCAGAATTTGATAAGAAGACACGAACTCTTGAGCGCTCAAATAATCACTTGGTTTTGAATACATATGAGGCACGCACGAAAGGCAATGCACGTGCCACCATTTACAAGCACTAGATGGTTAAACCGTTAGTAATGTATATATTGAGGATCCCAGTTACTAAGCAAGCAACAAGGTCTAAAATTCTGTTTAGTGCCTCACTTTCAGCAAACATGCAATACCAACCAAGAGGCGAGGAACAGAAACGAATTTGCAGATTAGCTTCTATCCGAGCATATGTGTATGAACAATATTGACCGATTTCGAACAAGTGCAATGAAAATGCAAGAGGTCCATACCCCCTATTGAACTAAGAGTAAAATATTAATACATCCAACATGAAAGATAACACATAAATAACTTACAATCTTGTTCCTTTCTGCTTGCACAGGCCGGTTGCATGCTATTCGACCGCGTAGGGCTTGCTGCAACCTGCCAACACGATTTTTTCATAGCAAAAATCACTCCTCAACCAATGAGCAATGGCAGTAAAACAAATCATCAATAATGAAACATGGAAAACAGGCTTTGTGTACAAGTTGTCAAATTATTTTTCAAGCATAATAATATGGTGAATCAAAGTGTAATAGGATACCGACGGGAATGCCCAAATGGCAACAAATCCAGATCGCGATGTGCTTGCAGAAGGTGTGCATGTATCGAAAAGCGAAGCGGAGAGGATTGAAGAGGGGCTGGGAGCATTAGAGGATGAGGTAGACATGCTCGCAGTAGTTGTGAAAGTATTGTAAAGGGAAGCAGAAGGGCTTGAAGAGGGGTTGGGAGTATCGGAGGATGATATAGACGCGCTCGCAGTAGGTGAAGAGGAGAAGGTTGCGGTCATGCTTGTGGAAGGTGTTGAAGTGTCAACAAGGGAAGCAGAGAGGCTTGAAGAGGGTGTGGACATAATGGAGCTCGAGGCTGATGTAGAAATGCCGACAAATTCTGAAGTTGAAATAGAGAGGGATGCGACGGCCTGGCTTGCAGAAGGTGAAGAGGGGAAGGTTGCGGTTATGCTTGTGGAAGGTGTTAGGGAAGCAGAGAGGCTTGAAGAGGGTGTAGACATAACGGAGCTCGAGGCTGATGTAGAAATGCTGACAGATTCTGAAGTTGAAATAGAGGATGCGACGGCCTGGCTTGCAGAAGGTGAAGAGGGGAAGGTTGCGGTTATGCTTGTGGAAGGTGTTGAAGTGTCAAAAAGGGAAGTAGAGAGGCTTGAAGAGGGTGTAGACATAACGGAGCTCGAGGCTGATGTAGAAATGCTGACAGATTCTGAAGTTGAAATAGAGGAGGATGCGACGGCCTGGCTTGCAGAAGGCGTAATACTATGTGCAGGTAATACAGAAATACTAGCGGTCACGGAATGCGAAGTATAGGCGTAGGAAAATAGCGCGCCCGACTCATCCGCGAGTCCGTCCACAGTAACACGCAAAGACTGCGTTTCTGTTCATCATCATAACAAGACCATCGTCATTGAAACTATCACAGCCACAGTGGTACAATTTACTGCAATTCAAGATTGGAGAAGTCTGAAGTCTAACTTTAGGCCAGAATATGGACCTGAATGAGTATCCACTTACTACAGATCAAATATTATACGTATGCACATACAAGCCATGCATTCTTGAAGAATTGATGTGTCATGAAACAATAGTGTCAAGGGAAAGAAAAACGACCTCGAGATAACGTGAACAACCATGTTAACTTTCATTCGCATGCATACGTAGCAACGATCAAAATGGATAAGATCAATGACACTGCAATTTTACTACAGGACAGGGCTGATTGAAAGTACCGAAATATAGTCTTGCAATTTGCTACCGTGTTTTAGAGTCAATTTGCTACCGTGTTTTAGCTTTCACGTTGCACACGTGCCTAAGTTACCAGAGCCCATGGGGACTGCGCATGTAATCTGTGAGTGATTGACGCTGAGAATCGTGCAAATGCTTCCTCCGATCTGTCACATATCATACGATAGCTTTCTGGGTTTCTTCACGTGATTTAAGAGTCAACAAACTTTCTTCGCTTGCTTTTTCCGTCATAGTTTTGTCCAGTTTTTGACTTACGGATTCCTGGAGGTGAAGCAAGAGCAGAACAAGAATAAGAACAAGCACAAGAACAAGCAAAAGATCAAGAATTACAATGAGAATAAGAAAAAAGAATAAGAATGAGAATAGGAGGAAGAAAGAGGGGAAGGAGGAGGAAGGAGGACAGGAAAGAAAGGGAGAAGAAGTCCTCTTCTTTTTTTTTTTTCTTTATTGTTTTTCTTGTTCTTATTGTTATTGTTATTATTCGTGTTCTCACTTGCTCTTCTTCTTCTTCTCCTCCTCCTCCTCCTTTTTCTTCTTCTTCTTCTCCTCTTCTTCTTCTTCTTCCTCCTCCTTCTTCATCATCATCATCATCATCTTCCTCCTCCTTCTCCTCCCTCCTTCCTCTTGTCCCCGCCTTCTTCTTACTTTATGGAGTCACGTTGCCGCCGCCTTCGAATATTTTGCATATAATTTCAAAAGAAATGACATATTTTAAAAGGAACAATAAAACGCATATTAATTTTTCTGGTTCGATTCCTCCTTAGACTTTAAGAATGATATATCGCAAGATATTTTACCGTAACTTCAACCCTGTCGAACCATTGTCCAAAGTTTGCTCCCGCGATGGTGAGAGTATCGCTGGCCAACTTAGATTCAACCTGCAACATACATCAGTTGTAAACAAAGATGACGCTCTAGATCTTTACTAAGCTACTGCATGCAAAGCATGTGATTGCAGTATTTTCCCCAGCCAAAGTACAATACAACAAAGAAGAAGCCTAGCGAACTTCTTAATGTATTTAACTACTTTTGCTTTTTTTTGACTTAATATATTTAACTACTTTAGCTTTTTTTTGACTGAAAATGTGCAGTTCAAAGCTTGCAAAATTCCCCAACATACCACTCATTAAACAGAAAAGTTTTGAAATTGTGCTGAATCTTGCAAAAGCATGTAGTGACTTCACGTTAGAGTTGACTTAGTCTACTTAGAAAAGCATGCCTACCGTCTCTGAGTCTATAGATGGCTTGCTGTAGTTGAACTGTATTGTATCCTGGTAGAAGGAATCGCCATTATCATCGGCAAGGACGGTCACATTGACTTTGCCTGTTGATTCACGACCATCAACAGAAAATATCGATGCACAAGATTGCGCATGTTGGAAGGAAGAGAAACTTCAAAAAACAAAAGAAATACGTCTGGATGTTGAGAGGCAGCATAAACAATGCAAGGAGAGGAACAACTCAATCAATGAGAGAGAGAGAGAGAGAGGGGGGGAGGGGGGGGGGGGGGGAAGGAGAGGGAGAAGAAGATAGATGTCAGCAGGGAGGAGGGTTGAAAGGCCCCTTAGGGGAACCATGGCTGTCACATTCTTGAACCACTAGAATTTGGAGAGAGAGAGAGAGAGAGAGAGAGAGAAGAAAAGCAAAACTATTGGGAAACAAAAGCTGATTTATAGATTAGGTAGAACTAAAGGGCTTGTTGACTTATGCGCAATGCCTGTGCTTCAAATCGACGTCGCGATAAAAACAGCGTTACTGATAGCAACGGTAAAGATCACCAACAAATCTTTTGACGAAGCAACAACGCAAGCAAAGACATGCCACGGTCAACAAAAGCAAGAGCGATATAAGTAAAGTAGAATAAGCAAGTTGAAATGGAAACCGATATCAGTTAAACATGGGACAACATAAAAGACAGCAGGAAATAACTTCAAGAATGACTTATCGGCAAACATCATATAATGGTACAATGACTGCGGCAATATATGTATTTATTGTACAACAGAATAAACTTTAACCAAAACAAAAACACCAACGCCATCACCACAAGGCGCAGTTAGCATGGACGCCAAGTAACACCATGCTAGACCTGTTCCAACTGGCATGCTTAGGGTAATGGAAGAGTCTGTCCAGGTTAAAGGAACCACTTGCACGCCTCGCCAAAACACTTTCTTGCCGATGGAAAAATCAGTGCCAACCTGTGTCAAACAAAGCCATAAAAAGTTGAACGAGGCGATTTGCAACGATCATGACACCCCCCCCCCCCCCCCTCACACACACACCCCACAGACACACACACTCACACACACGCCACACTCCGTGCCACACAAACAGGCAAACAGACACTTATAGAAGCAGCAACAAGACCAATAACAAAATATGTTACAACGACAGCAATGACCAAATACGCATAGTAAATTTTTTAACAAGTGGTTGCTAGTGAAATAAAAGTGCGACTTTAAATTCAGGACGCTTTTGATAAGTAGTTTGAACAGGAATAATTCATATCGAGCTCCCTTGATATGACTGTTGATCTTGGTTTTCTATACAGAATGAATTGTAAAATTTCCCGTTGTTCAAGCAAAAGCTGTCGCAAGAGGGTGGTTACAGTTGGCGGTTGGCTGTTACACAATGATCAAGATGGGATACCAAAGTGACAACTATTGAATTTCCATTCTGACGCCCGCTTGTTGGGCCTGAGTTAGGAACAATAGCTGCAATCCGTGGTCTTCTGTAATCAATCGTGTAGTTATCTCCCGCCGTTGTGGCTCGGATCACTCCATTACCTGCAATACAAGCGGTCGGATAAAAATTGTTTATGCAAGCGTAGATTATGAGTACGATGCAGCAAGCTTAAGCTTGAGGCCAATCCTATCTAATCTAATAGATAATGTCAATGTTAGCAATAGCAGCTGTGTGACGCAGAAAGCCAATTTGGATTTGATGCCAATTATTAGTGTGAGGAAGCCTGAAATTATTATTAGTACAATGCTGGACTGACCAAGTGGGTTTGTAGCGTTCAACCAAGGCACTTTTGCTTCGACCACGGTGAATCTCCGGCCGCTTCCAAAGCCTCGAGGTTGCGAAAGCACAATTTCATTATCCTGAGCACCAAGAACAATACTGATGATGCTCACATAGTTTGTTTGGACATCCATGCCTAAGCTGTGTTGCTTTGTAAGAGCTGGACAATGTCATTTAATATCATAGTGCAGAGCCATCGCTGGCGCCGCATTTCCCTAACAGCACCATTTTCAGACACGCAAACAAACACACCATATTACAACATGACATGATATGATATGATGTAAAATAATCATATCTGTATTGCATTTTATCACGACATCTGCGAAATCTGTCTGCACTAAAGCAGCTTTCCGAGCTTCAATCGTAGGATATGACAAGATCGCTTAACTGTGATTGAGCTTTGGTTGCATTCATGTTGTGCGTATTAAGTACGCGCGCATCAATCCTGTATGCGCACTCTACCGTCCACGAGGTGACGAGATGGGTGACGTTCTCGTTGACACCGTTTCCATCGAAATAAAGCGTGCCATATGGCCGGCTTGCTGCATAACGACCGGCCATGAAACCTGACACCAGCCAGCGAAGAAGCTTCATTGTATGGATGTATGCATGTATGTATGCATGCAATTGACAAATTTAAATACCTTACTAGGTGGATAAGTAATAGGTTGCTTCGGTACACTGATATGATCATTGTGATAAATTTAAATAAACAAATACACGGCTATTAAAAATCAAACAGATCAAACCTCACATCAGCACTTGAAAAGAAAAAATGGAAACATGAAAAAATCATGTACGAGGTAATATTGGTAGCATAGGCAAAAGCTGAGAATGAAAGGGGAAAAACAAACAAAGCACGCAGCTGGTAAGAAAGACATAGTATAAAAATCGTTTGATCAGCAAACAAGCGTCGGCCAAGGAAGTCATTGTGCTGCACTGAACACTCCACTACATCAACGTTACCATGATAATGATTATCTCTACAATCGATAACTAATTCTAGTCGACCTCTGCCTGTGATAGTTACAGTTTCAGTGCTCGGGGCAGTAGGCCAGTCTTTGCTTGTAGCATTTGTAGCATTTAATCCTGCAACGACAGAAGTAAATAATAATAAGTAGCTTTACTAGTCCAAGACCCTGGTCTACGTAAAAACATGTCAATCTATCAATCTATCTATCTATCTATCTATCTATCTATCTATCTATCTATCTATCTATCTATCTATCTTATTTATCTATCCTGTAGGGCGTCCCTCCCTTCGAATCATATAAGAAAAATTGGTCCAGGGGGTACGTTGGCGATTAAGACCAACCCTCCTAGAGCAAAATGCACCACATGCCCGTCGGCTACCTCACAATGCTGCACCATGGGTAGCTGTGGCGTTGGGTGTTTTTCCCTTTGAGCTTGCCCATAAAAGGTACTCACCCTGCACTTTCGTGCTTGGTGGGTGGATCCCTCCGCTGGCCATTGGCTATGAGGGAGCCAGGAAGGCGAAGGCAGGCCTGAGCCGAGAATGCCTCCTGGTGGGACGCTTATGGCTATTTGGCTAAGCGACGCTCCTAGACTAAACTAAACAAATCTATCTATCTATCTACCTATCTATCTATCTATCTATCTATCTATCTATCTACCTACCTATTTATCTATCTATCTATCTATCTATCTATCTATCTATCTATTTATCTATCTATCTATCTATCTATCTATCTATCTATCTATCTATCTATCCATCTATCTATCTATCTATCTATCTATCTATCTATCTATCTATCTATCTATCTATCTATCTATCTCATTCGAGGTGTCTCTGACCCAGGGAGGGCTCGGTTTTTGAAATGGGACATCTGTCTATCTATCTATCTATCTATCTCACTCGAGATGTCTCTGACCCTCCCTGGGCTCGGTTTTTGAATTGGGTGCCATCTGTCGACAGAAAGACAATTAGGGGATTACAACTTCTTTACAGACATTGACGCACATACCCACGGGCATAAACAAAGCACACGTACGTGAGTGCACATACTGCTTGATTGAATTGAGGAGGGGGGGGGGGGGGGGGGGGGGATTACTTCCACAACAACTGCGCTAACTGCCAGTTGCGCGACTACTACTACTACTACTACTGCTACTACTACTACTACTGCTGCTACTACTGCTACTACTGCGTACTACTACTCTAGTACTACTACTACTACTACTACTACTACTAATAATAATAATAATAGGGTCGACCTTGGGTGGCACATACGCTGACGTAATTGGAGCAGCAGTCGCCATAGAAGACACAATCTGCCGCATAGAAAGAAAAGAAAGTCCTTGTTGTTGTTGCTGTTGCTGTTGTTGTTGTTTTTGTTGTTGTTGCTGCTGTTGTTGTTGTTGCTGCTGCTGTTGCTGCTGTTTTTGTTGCTAATTACACTGAGACACGGTGTGAGGTGGAAAACAACCCCCATAAAATATACGTATATACATTAATAACACATTCTATTCATTAAAAATATGATTGTGTGTATGAGGTGCAGAACCTGAGTCACAGTAGCACCCATAATTAGCACCACGGAACATGCACGTATTTGGGAGGCCAGTGCAATTCAAGCGCCTGAGCGAGTAATGAAAGTTGTGCTGTTGATGGTGGCAGTGGTAACAGTAGTAGTAATTATTGTGTGTATGAGGTCTTTGCAGTAGAAGTATGAGTAGCAAGCATAGTAGTAAGCAGAGCAACACAGCAGAAGTAGTAGTAGTAGTAGTAGAAGTAGTAGTAGTAGTAGTAGTAGTAGTAGTAGTAGTATAGTAGTATAGCAGTAGAGTTGTAGTAGTAGTAGTAGTAGTAGTAGTAGTAGTAGTAGTAGTAGCAGCAGCAGCAGTAGTAGTAGTAGTAGCAGTAGTAGTAGTAGTAGTAGTAGTAGTAGTAGTAGTAGTAGTAGTAGTACTAGTAGTACTAGTAGTAATAGTAGTAGGGAGTAGTGTAGTAGTAGTAGCAGTAGTAGTAGTACTAGTAGTAGTAGTAGTAGTAGTAGTAGTAGTAGTAGTAGTAGTAGTAGTAGGCAGTAGTGGTGTAGTAGTAGTAGTAGTAGTAGTAGTAGTAGTAGTAGCAGCAGCAGCAGCAGCAGCAGTAGTAGTAGTAGTAGTAGTAGCAGCAGCAGCAGTAGTAGTAGTAGTAGTAGTAGTAGTAATAGTGATGGTAGTAGTAGTAGTAGTAGTAGTAGTAGTAGCAGCAGCAGCAGGCGTTTGAAATACTCGTTAATGGCCTGACCTCACTTGAGTGAGGCAAGATGTGTTTTGGGTTCCCGCATCACAGGCGTTTTCACCAGTTCCGGCGGCGGAAATTTTGATGATTATAGGATCATTGCTGTTCTGCGGGGTGTAAACGCAGCAGTCGTTGCCAGGATCCGGAGGGCAAGACCTGAGAAGCAAACAAGTAGGCAAGAGAGAGAGAGAGAGAGAGAGAGAGAGAGAGAGAGAAAGGGAGGAGGAGGAAGAAGAAGAGGTTGGGGAGGGTGGGGGAGGGTATACGATTAAAGTGCATAGTCAAGGATGACCCGATTGATCGCAAAACATACATCGATCGCTCGACCGACAGACAGACAGACAGATAGATAGATAGATAGACAGACAGACAGATAGACAGACAGACACACACACAGACAGACAGACAGACAGATAGATAGATAGATAGATAGATAGATAGATAGATAGATAGATAGATAGATGGATGGATAGATAGATAGATAGATAGATAGATAGATAGATGGATGGATGGATAGATAGATAGATAGACCAGTGTTTTTGGACGAATCCGAAGTACGCATCTCCAGCGATGGTTGATGACTGTACGAGAGACATATCACAGTGTAAAGTTTGCTTTCTATGCATTTACAAACAAAGTGAAAAACAGGTTCGACATGATTTTGTACAGACACTACATATTCATACTTGTTGACAAACAATGATACATGCATACATATGAAGAAGCATGCATGCAAACAGATTCACACAAGTACGCACATGCATGCAGAAGGCATACATAAATACACAAAAAAGCGATCACAAACAAAACATAAAAACACATATTTGCATCGTGACAAGCAAACATGCACACATCCAGACAAACAAACACCCCCCCCCCCTATGTATGAACAAATTTCAGAGACCGCGGCCGAGCAGTAGTCGTGCGTTGCATTCGCCACGCATTGCAGCGCTGTACATTAACACGAGAATAAGCGAACCCATGAGCCTCGAGGAAAAAAAAAAAAAAAAAAAAAAAAAAAAAAAAAAAAAAAAAAAAAAAAAAAAAAAAAGGAGAAGAAGAAGAAAAAGCAGGAGGAGGAGATCACTTACATGTCCGTGTGGTACAGTTCTTGCCTGCAAAGCTATCCCACGCGGGGATCTACATACATACATACATACATGCATTCGTGCGTACATACATACATATATACATACATAAATACATACATACATGCATGCATGCATACATACATACGTACATACACACATGCATACATACATTACATACATACATACATACATACATGCATACATACGCACACATATACATACATACATACGGGTGGTGCGCTCGTGGTGGGGCGCCCTTGTTTGCCTAGCCATACGCCTATAAGTTACATGCATATATGCCGAAATAGAGTACTGTTCCCTAAGGGTGCCCCTTCTCGCTTGTTGAGCCCGGAATACCACCCACAGTGCTCTGTCGGTTTACGCTAGACTGTCGGTTGTCGATGATGCTCTGCGGACATGCCAGTCTCAAAACTCCATCTGCTTACTGGGTCCTCTGTAATGGAGGTGGGAGCTCGTTCTGCAAGGGGCGCTTATGGAACGAGCCATGGCCCCGCCCGGTACTGAGGAGGTTTTTGGACTCTCAATGAGAGCTCCTCTGGGTTTTCGCTTGTATCAGTCCCTTCCAGGCGAATTCATGGCTTAGCTGGGCATCGGGTTGACGAAATCAGAAGCTCCTTTTATCTGACATTAGTCGATATCTCATCTATCTATCTATCTATCTATCTATCTATCTATCTATCTATCTATCTATCTCTGGAGACGGTCTCTGCCGCTGGCAACTCAGCCTGGGGTTCAGATCTAATATCGCCTATATTGACGGTTTTGTGTCCGCCGTTAATCGCGCGCAGCGCAAGGGCTAAACAGGCGACCATCTCCCGGCCGGGGCCGTGATGCAAAGGGTTGATGAAGTCGAGGTTGTAGAAGGTAACTCACAACGAGCGTGAACTCCCGAAACCTCGACTTGCCCCACATCATCTCCTTATGACACACTTCCCTGGGGGAGTGTTTTTAGTAGTTGTTCTGTACAGTTCAAAAGGGCTCGGCTACCTTTCGGCTTGAACTGGGCACAGGCACCAACCACAGCGGACAGTGGTTGGTGCGCAGCTAAAGTGCTGAGAGTTCTTGCTCGGGGGTAGTATAGGAGGCTATCATTGGCTTTTCAAGCTATGCCACACCCATAGATTAAACATATCTATCTATCTATCTTATCTCTATCGTCTGTCTATCTCTACCTATCTGTCTATCTGTCTCTATCTATCTATCTATCTATCTATCTATCTATCTATCTATCTATCTATCTATCTATCTATCTATCTATCTATCTATCTATCTATCTACCCATCTGTCTAGTACCGGTGATTTTAGGTCCACCGCAAGTGGATTCATAATCGTCGCAGCATGTGTACGGTATGGTAACCCCGTCGCCCCTGTAAGTAGGAGTATCACAATTAACCATGGCAGAGCATTTCTGTTGTGCTGGAATATTGCCTTTCATTATGATTACTATTATTTATTATCATTAATAATAATAATAATGATAATTATGATAATAATAATAATAATAATAATAATAATAATAATAATAATAATAGTAACTACTACTGCTGCTGCTACTACTACTACTACTACTACTAAATGATAAATAATAATAATAATAATAATAATAATAATAATAATAATAATAATAATAATAATATAATAATAATAATATTAGTAATAGTAGTAAGTAGTAGTAGTAGTAGTAATAGTATAATAATAATAAATAATAATAATAATAATAGTGCTTCTCTGTCAATGGCTGATGCATTTCTGCACATGCGCCTCCATCGTCTCACCCGTGAGGGGAGTACGAAGAATTGACGATAAGCTCTAATGACACCCCCGCAAGGGCAGTTCCAACACTTCCAGACGGGCCGGTATGTTCAATGAAAATACTGGTCCAGAAATAGACCGGTATGTTCAATGAAAATACTGGTGGCACCGACGGGAATCGAACTGGCGACAGGGCCCAGATGGTAGAACTTGACCACTGGGCTATCACGGTGTCTAAATAATAATAATAATAATAATAATAATAATAATAATAATAATAATAATAATAATAATAATAATAATAGTATTTAATACTATTATTATTATTATTATTATTATTATTATTATTATTATCATTATTATTATTATTATTATTATTTTGGACACCGTGATAGCCCAGTGGTCAAGTTCTACCATCTGGGCCCTGTCGCCAGTTCGATTCCCGTCGGTGCCACCAGTATTTTCATTGAACATACCGGTCCGTCTGGACCAGTATTTTCATTGAACATACCGGTCCGTCTGGAAGTGTTGGAACTGCCCTTGCGGGGGTGTCATTACAGCCTATCGTCAATTCTTCGTACTCCCCTCACGGGTGAGACGATGGAGGCGCATGTGCAGAAATGCATCAGCCATTGACAGAGAAGCACTATTATTATTATTATTATTATTATTATTATTATTTTGGGGGGCACCAATACATGGTTGGGTGTCACCGCCACACGGCGGGGTTGGGGCCGTTGGCAGCTTGTTATGAGGGGTACATAATCAGTGCTCCACTGATTCATGAGACGGAAACTTTTACTGAGAGAAGCTCTCTCACCACGCTCACGGCTCTTGGCTCGGGGTGGCCTCTGGTATCACTCGGGGTGCGGGGGGTGGGGGTTATCTGAGGGAGGGGGTTGGGCTCAGTGGGTCACTGGACAGGTTGGTTAACTAAACTACTGTCGGTATGAGTGGGAATGAAGGCGACAGGCTCCACACATTTCCACAAGCCTTGAAATCACTCAACTGCCACAGTAGCGACTGCCTGGACGCGGGGCTCCTGACTCACCCTCTCTCCCAGAACCCCTCGTGCTCACTTTGCGGATGCCATGGGGATGCTCTGGCGGAGGGTCGGGACGTGTTGGGTGCATGTGACCGGGCCTGTCACTTAGAATTCTCGGTAGATGACTCTTTTGTAGCTTCTATCGGACGCAGGGTGGCTTGCCACGACACCTCAATGATGCATAGTACGTCACGTCTCTGACCTGGTTACGGGGGCGGGTAACTGAGGCGGGTTCCTGAAGGCTGGTTACGGAAGCTATGTTATTGTTGTTGGGTTCCTGGCTGCTATGTTATTGTTGTTGGGTTCCTGGCTGCTATGTTATTGTTGTTGGGTTCCTGGCTGCTATGTTATTGTTGTTGGGTTCCTGGCTGCTATGTTATTGTTGTTGGGTTCCTGGCGGCGTACATGTTTATGCTTTTTTAAGGGTTGAGCTTTAAATAACCCCACTCGGGTCTTCTTTTATCGAGCTCACCACTCGGTGGATGGAGGCCTGGGGTAGACTTATACGATGTTTTTGATGCTAGGTTCCGTCTCCAGGGATTCGACTGGCATCGCTGCTTTGCCTCACCGCACTGCCTCACCCACACATCCACGCTGGCACACTGTTTCTCCTCTTGCTCTTGTACCTATGTCGCACACAGCTATGAGCTCACGCCGATGAGTGGTTGTGACGAGGTGCACCCAGCTGGATTGCGGGCGAGCCACGGCGGCCTCGCTCTCGCTCGCTCTCTCTCTCTCTCTCTCTTTTTTTTTTTTTTTTTTTTTTTTTTTTTTTTTTTTTTTTTTTTTTTTTTTTTTTTTTTTTTTTTTTTTTTGTTGTTGTTTGTTGTTGTTGTTGCTTTGCTTTGCTTTGCTTTGGGCGAGGCCTAGCTTTCACATGGGCGGGCTGAGCCTATGAGGGGCGCACGATAAGCGTTCCATTGATTTATGAGACGGGTCCCAATTACTGAGAGTAACTCATGTGAGTTGCTCATCATACTCATGGCTCTTGGCTCGGGGTGGCCTCTGGAATCACAAGGGGTGGGCACTGGGGGAGGGGGTTGTGTTCAGAGGGTCACCGCGAAGGATGGTCAACCAAACTACTGTCGGTCGGAGTTTGTACGAAGGCGAGAGGCCCTACACCTTACCACAAGCCTTGAAACGACTAAATGACCAAAGTAACGACGGACCGGAGCGGGGCTCCTGGCTCACCCTCTCTCTCAGCACTCTTCGTGCTCATCCTGCGGATGCCATGGGGTTGCTCTGGCGGAGGGTTATGGGGTGGTGGGTACACGTGCACGGGCCTGTCACTCTGTGCTCTCGGTAGATGACTCACTTGCAGCGTTTATCGGACGCAGGGTGGTTTGCCACGACACCTACCTCGATGATGCACAGCGGGTCTGCCTCGTGCCTGGTTACGGATGCAGGTGAGTGTTTGTGTGTATTCCTATACATACGTACACGTATGCTTTTTAAGGGTTGAGCTTTAAATAACCCCACCTGGGTCCTCATTTATCGAGTTTACAACTCGATCAATGCGGCACCGGGGTCCCATACCACTTATGTCAGGTTCTTATGCGAAGAGCGCGGCCGCTAGTGCTGGCCCTATGGGTCAAGGCGGTAATCCTTCAGGTTTAGACGTTCCCCGTGGGAGTGCGCCTGCGGGTGGCGATGGCTACTCGGCCGGGGTGGGGTGGTCGAGTGCTCGCGTACCTGACGGGCAACCTGAATCACGTAGAGCCAGCAATCCTGCTGCATCTCGATCACCCTCCCCAACCTCGGAAGAGAAGTCACGTCCGGAAAGGTCTGGTCACGGCGTGTGGCAAGCGGTACCGCCACCGAGGAGGTGGCGGAGGAAGGTACGAAATGAGCTGGATAAGAGATGTTGCATAGTATGGGGGCTATCGCATGTCTCTCAGACAGTGGTCATGGCGCGAGAGCTCCGAATTCTCGGTCTCGGGGAAGTCGAGGTGGAATTCGCGGGCAGAGGTAGTGGGCGACATTTGCGGATTAAATGTGCGTCTTGTGAGGAGGCGGAGAAGATGGTGCGGCTGCTGCGGGAGCGTAAGTTCTTCACGGGAAAGGTTCACGTTGCGACGGGTAGGACTTTCCGGGAAAGAGAGAAGCAGCGGGCTGCACGGGGGGGTGCCCAGTATGTAGAGATGCAGAGGGAGCTTCGCAAGCAGGGATTTGGCTACTGGGTGCTCGACGTGGAAGTCGACGAGCCCCAGGACGAAGCCTCAAGCGGTGAATCTCCCTTGGCGGAGTGGGGCGGGATGCGGGAGCTGGAGGAGCTGGGGCGGAGGGTGCAGGATGGGCCGTGGAGGGTGGCGGAGGGCTCCAGGCGGGCTCAACCGAAGCGCAGGCATCGGCATCAGCTTCGTTCTTCCCAATTTGTGAAAGGCTTCCCACTGAGGGTGGCCTCACATAATTGGCAAGGCAAAGTGGGTGCGGATAGCCCAGGCTTTGGGGAATGGCCGGAGCACTACAAGGAGCGAGGCTGGGTGATCGTCGGAGTCCAGGAGCACAACCTATCGTCGCAGAAGGTGGAGAAGCTCCAAGTCGACGGCTTCGCAGTCCTCGGCAAAGCGGCTGCAACTGGTGCGGGCTCGCGTCTCTTGGGGGGAGTCTTGACGTTGGTGGCCAACTATCTGGCACCGTGCGCTACCATTGTACAGGCGCCTGTTCCACACTCACAGCAATTGTGGGTGAGGCTGTCGTCTGGGAGCGCGACGGCGTCGGATGTGTTCGTCGGCAACGGCTACTTCCCCCAAGAAAATCAACGAGAGGAATCTATTGCAGCCTATGAGGCGTGGCAGGCGGCCGTCTCCTACTTCGCCACCAAAGGTCATGTGGTTACGGTTGGTGATGCTAATGCTAAGCTGGCCCGCCAGAATAGCGCGGGAGGAGGGAGTGGTGGGCCTCTTTGGCGAGATAGATGGGAGGGGTAGAGGGGTTAGGAGTGAGAATGGTGAGTTGCTGGCTGCGATGCTTGTTGCCACGGGGTTGCGCAATCTCAGTGGGTTTTCGCAACCACGGGGGGACAAATATTGGTGGTCTAGGCAGGAAAATGTAGGTGGACGAAGGCATCTACTGGATTACATCTGCGTCTCTTCCGAGCTGGCGGAGGAGGCAAGCTTCGGCGTCGACGAGGTAGACCTTGATACTGACCACAAAGCTGTGTGGGCGGAACTGGTCTGGGAAGGACAGCCACCCCCAAAAAGCAGGTAAAGAGGTACAAAGCATTCAAGGCAGAGCGCTTGATAGGCAGGGTAGTTGAGGGTAAGGAGAGTGAGCTGTCTAAGCTTAGGTTGAAGTACGACGAGACCTTTGCAGCTGGTATATCGGGGCTGTTGCCAGATGGCCTCCCAGATCTATCAGCAGTGGAGGACCCGGATGAGCTTCAGCAGGAGGTAGATAGGGTCGCTAGCTTAGTCCGAGCTTTCACGGGCGCAGCCGTGAAGGTCTTGGGAGTTCGGGGATTAGGCCAGGGTTTACTAATGCATGGTTTGATGAGAGTCTTAGGGAAGCGATTGCGCGACGGAGAGAGGCATACGGCCTCTGGCGAAGGAATGAGGCCAACCGAGAGGCCTGGCAAAGATATAAAGAAGCGAGGAAGGCGGTCAGAAGGTTATGCAAGGAGAAGAAGGAGCAAGCGTGGAAGCGGGTCCAGAATGACACCGCTGCCAACTTCAGGAGCGCTACCATGGCCACGTACTGGAAGCTGTCAAAGCGTTTGGGCGGGGTTCGGCGGTCGAACGCTTCTGCTCCTGTTCGGAAGCCCGATGGCACTCTGGCATGCACACTCCGGGAAAAACTACAAGAATGGGAAGAATACCGCCGACGTATGGTGGTCCCCAAAGAAAACCAGTTTTTGGAGGATGCATGTGTAGAGGAAGTCGGTTCTGATGAGGAAGCAGCGCGGATTGAGCCCGAGCGGAAGGCCCGCGAAACCTTCCAGTATAACGACAACCTGCGCGACCAATTCGAGGCCATGGCGCAAGCCGAGGAGATCCGGACTGAGACGGGCCCGCTGGACTATGATTACACCGAGAAGGAAGTGGAGCTCTGCCAGGAAAATCTCCAGAATCACAAAGCGTGCTCACCGGATAAGATCAAGAACGAGATGCTCAAGTACGGAGGCACGCGGATTGTGAGCTTTCTGGTGCGCTTCTTCAACTGGTTGAAATCGTGCGAATACACCCCCAGCGACTGGGGCAAAGCGATTATCGTCAACATCCCAAAAGGAGGCGACCCAACCGATCCGGAAAATTGGAGAGACATCGCGATTCTGAGCTGTCTGGGTAAGATGTATCTGTCCCTTATGGCGGCGAGGCTTACGGCTTTCATCGATCAGCCGGGCAGGCTTCGCCCAGAGCAGGGTGGGTTCCGGCCAAAACGTAGTACGGGGGACCAGATTTTTGTCCTTAAGGAGCGTCTGCGCCTTAGACAACAAGCTGGCCTCCGTTCTTTCGTTTTGTTCGTGGATCTGAGAAAGGCATTCCCTACGGTTTGGCGGCCGGGTTGTTTCAGAGGCTAACCCAGATGGGGGTACAGGGCAAGTTCTATCGCATTCTGCGGCGTTTTTACCGAAGAACGTCATCGCGAGTGCTAGTCGATGGCGAACTCACTGGTGAAGTGCTGGAAGAGATGGGAGTTCAGCAAGGGTCGCCGTTGTCACCGTCGCTGTTCAACGTCTTCATGGATGAGCTAACGGTCCGAATCGCGAAAGAGTTGGAGATCGAGGACCTCAACCGCATCGAAGACATACGGACCCTGCTTTACGCCGACGACGTTGCGGTAATTGCGCATAGTGTCACGGAGCTTCAACAGATTGTAAATGTCGTGGCGACATTCGTGGAGGACTATCGGCTTGAAATCAACCTGAAACCGGGCAAGACGGAAGTCATGCCGATATACGGGCACGCCAAGTCAAAAAAGTCACCCCATGCGTGAGGTTCCGGGGCAAGGTTCTCAACGTCACCGACCACTACAAATACCTGGGAGTTCTGCTCACGGACACCCTCTCCGATAAACCGCAAGCGAAGCGGGCGGCGGAAATCACTGTAGCGGGAACGGCTGCCTGCTACCCCCTCTGGATTGCCCATGAAGTTCCAGCGCGTCTTCGGCTGATGAATTGGCAGCAAATGGTTGGCGCAAAGTTGCTTTACGCATCGGCTTTTTGGGATCTGCCGGGCGCCAACAAGCTGAGTAAGCTGGAGGGCGCGTTGGTAGCGCCCCTGCGGGTCATCTTGGGTGTTGGTACGCGCACAAGCGGCTGCATCACCAGGGGTTTAGGCCGCACGCCGAGTTTTAGCATCCTTGCCAAGGCGGCCCGGCTTCGGTTCCTAGGGCGCATCGAGTTACTGGGCAACACAGCGCTAACACGCAGGCTTTACAACACGGGTCGGTGCAAATGGAAGGAAGATACGGAAAATTTGATCTTAGCAGATCACAGGCTGCGGGAGGGCTTGGATGCGCTCAAGCGGGTCGTGAACGAAGATGGCACGGTAGATGATAAGGACTGGCGGGCCGCTCTGGCGAACTGGAACGAGGTGGTAAAGCAATGGTCTGTCCGGCAGGAAGTAGCTGGCTGGGAGCGGCAGGCTAAGCCCTCTGATGGGCTTAGGGTGCTGCTTAGCCAGATGTCTTCCCGCTCTGCTTTCCCACGTTGGCGGGCGCTGGAGGGGGGAAGTCACAACCTTATCAGAAGGCGATTGTTGAGCTGCAACAATCGCCTTCGCCTCTACCGATCCAAATTTGGCTCATGCTCGCCGAACTGCTCAAGCTGTTTCGCCTTGTGTGGCACTGAGGTTAACGAGTCGTTACGTCACTTCCTGCTGCATTGCCCAACGTTTGCGAGCTCTCGTGGGGCACTGTTTAAGTTTATCGATGAGGCGCAAGCCCGGCAGCCCCTCATGCTGAATCGAGGAGGGCTTTATCACAGGGAACTGCGGGAGGCAGAGGAGGAGATGAGGCTCTTCAAAGAGGAATGGCTGAAGGGGGAGGATGAAAAGATGGCGGCGATGCTCGGCGTTTTGTTTATCCCTGTCCCAGAAGAGGTGGAGGAGGAGTTAGGAAGGTTTGTTGCCACCATCTGGAAGGAGTGGGAGGAGTTGGAGGCGCAGACCAGGGAGGCAGAGGGGGCGGAGGAGGTGATCGACCTCACGGTCGTTCAGGAGGTGGGTAGAAGGAGGGGAAGGCCTAGTCAGGTAGAATGTCTGGCTAGATCTGTTGTAGGTGGAGGTCAGCGCAGCGTCGCGGACTTCTTCTCGGCAGATAACTCCTCTCACTCCTTGCACCCACTTGCACATGCACAGCACGCTCATTTGCACATTGCACTGCCAGTCGAGTCTTTGGAGCGGAGCCGCGTCACCGAACGGTCCCGTGCTACCAATGGAGGCACATGTCCGACAGGATCAAAGGCCAATTGACTGATAAGTCTATTATTATTATTATTATTATTATTTTGGACACCGTGATAGCCCAGTGGTCAAGTTCTACCATCTGGGCCCTGTCACCAGTTCGATTCCCGTCGGTGCCACCAGTATTTTCATTGAACATACCGATCCGTCTGGACCAGTATTTTCATTGAACATACCGGCCCCCGTCTGGAAGTGTTGGAACTGCCCTTGCGGGGGTGTCATTAGAGCTTATCGTCAATTCTTCGTACTCCCCTCACGGGTGAGACGATGGAGGCGCATGTGCAGAAATGCATCAGCCATTGACAGAGAAGCACTATTATTATTATTATTATTATTTGGACACAGTGATAGCTCAGTGGTCAAGTTCTACCATCTGGGCCCTGTCGCCAGTTCGATTCCCGTCGGTGCCAACAGTATTTTCATTGAACATACCGGTCCGTCTGGAAGTGTTGGAACTGCCCTTGCGGGGGTGTCATTAGAGCCTATCGTCAATTCTTCGTACTCCCCTCACGGGTGAGACGATGGAGGCGCATGTGCAGATTTGCATCAGCCATTGACAGAGAAGCACTATTATTATTCTAATTATTATCATTATTGTTATTGTGGCACCGCGATAGCCCAGCGATCAAGTTGAATTCCATCTGGGACCTGTTTCTTTCTTTCTTTTTGTGCCAGTATTTTCAAAGCATGTTTTCTTTGAAGTATTGGTCTGTCTGGAAGGCTTGAAGCTGCCCTGAGGTGTCAGTAGAGCTATCGATCAAATCTTCGTACTCCCCTTGCGGGTGAGGCAATGGAGGCACATATGCAGATTTGCATCCGCCATTGACAGAGAAGCACTATTATTATTATTATTATGATTATGATTATTATTATTATTATTATTATTATTATGGGTGGGGGGGTAGAATTATTATTATTATTATTATTATCATTACCATTGGACACCGTGATAGCCCAGTGGTCAAGTTCTACCATCTGGGCCCTGTCACCAGTTCGATTCCCGTCGGTGCCACCAGTATTTTCATTGAACATACCGATCCGTCTGGACCAGTATTTTCATTGAACATACCGGCCCCCGTCTGGAAGTGTTGGAACTGCCCTTGCGGGGGTGTCATTAGAGCTTATCGTCAATTCTTCGTACTCCCCTCACGGGTGAGACGATGGAGGCGCATGTGCAGAAATGCATCAGCCATTGACAGAGAAGCACTATTATCATTACCATTATTATTATTATTATTATTATTATTATTATTATTATTATTATTATTATTATT
>WBZZ01001268.1:92500-137500 GCA_019918135.1 Paulinella micropora
AAAGTATTAACGCTTCCAGCGCTATCTCCCACCAAATCAATACGAAGCGTTAAAACAGCAAAATAAAAAAATCAAAATTTCAATTAATACGACTCGGAAAGCAAAATAAAGAAATCTCTCTTACTCTTAATCTCGCTTTTAAATATAAATAAAAATCAAGCAAAATTTTTTCCGCTTTACTTTTACTTTTAAATAAAAACAAAATCAATACGAGAGCACAAAACACCCCAAAGAGCCCCCAATCTAGCACTGAGAGAAAACATATATTGTAAAAAGAAAAAATTCGTCTTTGATATAGATGGAACGCAAACAGAAGAGAGCGGAATATGTAAAGGAAAGAAGAAAACAGAAATATACATGTGTATGTGGTAAAGTAATAGGCATATATGGAAAATATCAACACGAAAAATCCGACTTTCATAGAGACTACTTCGCAGAGAAAGAAGAGGTTATGATAGGAGGACATAAAGTTATTCGTATAATTCGTAGAAATGACGACATGGAAAGATATTATAAAAATAAAATGTAAAACCATTTAAAGAAATAAATATTATTACTTATATAATATGTCTTCTATAATGATACAAGCGGACAAGGAATTGAAAGAACTATACAACTTACATTTTCCAGAAGCATTAGCGGACGATAGAAGGATTAAGAAATACACAAGAAGAGAAACGCTTCAACGATATAATAAGGCTTTTAAGTTTTGGAACGAACAGAGAAACAAAGCACTACTAGCGGATTCAACCTTGTTGAATATTCACAAATGGGAAATATGTGAAGAAGCAATAAGACAACTTAAATTAAGGGTGATGATTGTATTAAAGAATAATTTAATTTAAAATGTAAAACCATTTAAAGAAATAAATTATATTACTTATAATATAGATATGGGGAGACACAAGAAATATCTCACACCTGAGGACAAACGAAAGGCTAACTCCGAAAAGGCTCTTGCATATTACAAAAGAAATAAGGATGAAATTAATCAAAAGAGGAAGGAGCAATTAAAAGAACGAAGCAGAAAACTTTAAGAATATGAAGAAATGAAGGCGAGAGGAGTATTAAAAAAAAAACGAAAATGATTTTTTTTGCCTAAGTTGAATTTCATGTTAATTCAACTTATGAATGAATTTCATGTTAAAGGTAAGACAATCTTATATATATATATATAAAGGTAAAACAATTTAGTTTATTTTCATTATTTTTATATCCTCACTAATATAAAAGTAAAATATGCCACCACCATTACCGCCCAGACCAACGAAGGAAAATGTAGAACTAGCGAAGGTAAGGGCGAATTTGAGGTAAACTACAACAAGAGAAAACAAAAGGGAATTTAAAGTAGTAGAGTTAAAATCTAGGCGAGACAATAGATTAAACTCTCGTACATACGAGAAGCAAGGATTAGACATAAACTTTTATGATACTGACGCATTAGAGCGAGAAGTTCTACTTCCTATAATATTAGATGCTAAAAGAAATGGGATGACAGGAAATGCAGATGTTCATATCAGTATAACATACATAACAGACCACGAAGAATTAAATAGATATTATAAAAAGAAAACATTTAATTCTTTTCAAATAAAAAACTATGATGATTTTATTGAAATGTTGAATGAGTTTAACATAAGTAATATTGAAGTATCTGGACTAGGTTATGACAGGATTATTGAATATGCTAAGGTAGTAGTAGTTCAAGAAAACGGAGGAGGATGCTATGAGGGAAAATACAAAAGCAAACAAACGAAATATGAGGAAAGTATATTAATATCTCCCGCTAGCAAAAATAATAATTGCTTATTCTTCCTTTGTAAAGACATTCTTAATATGCCACTTATTAACAGAAAAAGATATAATGATATTAGAGAACAATTCAATCTTTCTAATGATTGCCCTATACCATTCTCTACCGCAGTAAAAATCCTTAATACTTTGATAAAAGAATGAAAGACATATGAAATAACAAACGCCTTAACAAAAGAAACTATAAGCACGAACAACATCGGAGAAGAAGAGGATATTATGATTTACTTGGAGAATAACCACTATTTTGGATTAATTAAAAGAGATAAAAAGAAATGGAAAAAATGTTTAAAGAAATATGTCAAAAAGCACACTTGTAATCCAAAAATGATAAATTATGTGAATAGAGAAATATTAAAGAATGGAAAGAGACATTTAATAACGAAGGCGCATAAAGAAAAATATAATAATAAAGATGAAATTCTTCATTACGACCTTGAAACTTTAGAAATAACACGCTTGCTGACGGCTTTGATATTCACGACTGCTATATAGTCGGATATACTCAAGGGACGGAAGGATTTAAATATTATGCAGGTATTGATTGTATTTCTAAATTTCTTGATTTAGTCTTAGAGAGAGGAAGAAAGTTAGCATTAGAATGGGCTAACGAACAACCACATAATCCAGTCAAGAAAGTAGCAGGAGTAAGAAAGAAAAAGAAGAAAGATGAAGAAGCACTAATTTTATATGTGAATGGTTTTAACGGGGCGAACTTTGACCACTACTTTATTAAACAGGAATTGATAAGAAGAGGTATCAAACCAAAATCACATATGATTAATAACGGCTCAATAATCTCTTTACAATTTGAAAATATTAAAATGTGGGATATGTGTAAGCATACTCAGGGGACATTAAAAGAAAACTTAGAAAATATGAAATGTAAAACTCTTAAAGGAGATTTTGACCACGACAAGGCACTACTTGGGAAACAATGAGTGAAGAATGAAGAAATAAGTGTCTTGAATATTTGAAGTGTGATGTTATGGGGTTAAAAGAGTTATATGACAAAATAAACACAGAGATATTTGAAAAACACTCGGTGAATTTAACTTCATATATTTCAACTTCAAGCCTCGCATTCAATATCTGGAAGAAAATGATTGATGGTAAGCACGATGTGAGACTTCCAACTATTGAACAAGAGAAAGCGTTTAGAAAAGTGGTTATTGGAGCAAGAACATATCCGAGCAAAAAAAGATTTATTTCAAAACAATACAATGACTACTTAGCAGGGAAAATCACATTTAATGAATTAACCGATTATTTAGTTGATGCGGATGTCGTATCTTTATACCCCACAGCGATGCTTAATTTATTTATGGTTGGAGAAATTAAACTGGCTATCGCACCATTTGATTATACTAATCTTCCTATCGGTGTTTACCATGTTGATTATATCTCACCAAAAGACATACTACATTCAAGAATAGGACAGAGAAATAAAATGGGTTCATTAAAGTGGAATTTAGCGGATATGAAAGACCAATGGCTTACAAGTGTTGATATTGAAGATATGATTAAGGAAGGCTACGATATAACAATTCATAAAGGATACTATACGGAGGAGGCTGAACCAGTATTCAAAGAATATATATTAGAAATGTTTAAGGCGAAAGAGAATAGCGGAAAAGGCACACCGCAATATTTATTAGCCAAACTATTTATGAATTCGTTATACGGAAAGATGATACAACGACCTATCCAAACAGAAGCAGAATATATTAAATCAAATGAGGAGTATTGGAAACTTTGGACGAAAAATTATATATCCGATGTGGTTGAATTCAAAGATAAAGACGGAAACACACTTTGGCACGTATCTGGAATTCCTAGAAATGAAGTAATAATTGAAGAGAGTATTACAAAGCATTCTCACTACGGAGCATTTATTCTAGCATATAGCAGGCGAATTATGTATAACTACATAAAAGAGGCTAATCCAAATAAAGACATAGAGGCTGATTTCTATTACACCGATACCGATAGTCTAGTGTTGCATGTTAGGTTTGCCAAACTAATTAAAAGACTTGGTGATAAATCTCTCCTAGGAATAACGGATGACTTAGGAGATTGCTGTAAGATAATAAGAGGAATATGGATTGCTCCTAAATTGTATATGTTAGAATTTACAACGAATGAAGCCTTTCTCCCTTACCTTACTAAGAATGACTTGAAACATAAAGACAAAGGTGTTCATATAATTGAATGCTACGAAAATGAAGGAGTAAAAAAGAGATACTATCACCTCAGAGGTAAGGGGTTGAATTCAAAAGGCTTGAATCCAGAAGTATATGAAAAGATGGATTTAGGTGAAAGCATTGAAAATGTTAGAGATTTTCAAATGAAGAAAATTCATATATCACGAAATAGCAAACAGCAAAACATTAACCATTTCAGCATAGTTCATACTACAAACATAAAAAAGAAATTTAATGAGAATAAATGGTGCGGTCGTGAGTTTATCAATAAAAATGATAGTATCCTGCACGGATATCAAACGATGTTTATGAGCAAGCGAAAATGAGCATAGCGAATGAAAGCGATGCTCATAAATATCTATTAATTCCGCCCTCACCAGACTATGTGAGAAGTTTGAGAAACTCTCTATTGAAAATAAAAAAGAAACATTTTCTCTTACCGATGTTAAAAAGATAATTACTGACGAAATCCAAATGATTGAAAATGCACGGGCAGGCAAACCAAGGGATATTTTTCCATTTGGTAAGTATCGAGGGAAGAAAATTCAAGATATCGCACTTATTGATAAGTCATATCTTGAATGGGTTATGGAACAGCCGTGGTTTGAGAAATTTACTGACATTAAAAGTGAAGTAAAAAAATACATTTAATAAAAATTATTTTGTAGTATATATAAGATGACTGACCTGAGCACCAAACAGGACTACTTGAGTGAAATTGAAAAATGGAGCCTTGACAGCGAAATTAAGAAACCTTCAATTAAATGGACTAAGCCTGATATTGTTTCTTTCTATGAGCAATATAAACCACGTGATGACAATGTGAAAGTAGTTATACCACTGCAAGATAAATCAACATTTGCCACATTGCAAAAAATAATAAATGAAGAACCAAGCACACCTTTTAAGGAGACTGATTTAAAAGAGACTGGAATTACCGAAATAAAGGCTAATGTAGGCGAAGAAATAGCACAAAGTGAAACCGATATTTTTCTTCAATATGGTAAATAAAAAAAAAAATGAAAATTGAAGATGTCGCTAAGATTGACAAACCATACCTTGAATATTTAATTCAACAACCTTATTTTAATAACAAAGATGCGGTAAAAAAATATCTCTGATATTCGTAAATCCACACTCCCGCTAACGCTCCCGTGTGTTTTACGAACATCGCCTCCCGTTTATTTTTTATTTGTTATTTACTTCACTTTTAAGCGATGTTTATGAGCAAGCGAAAATGAGCGTAGCGAATGAAAGCGATGCTCATAAATATCAATGATTTTCAACGAAGTTAGCGATAATATTGACATTTCCTCCTCCACCAGCAGTGACAGACTTCTGCGTAAAAGTTAATACATCACTCGGCGATAGGTATATATCATAACTTCTAAGATTGATTTGTTGAGTTGAAGCACTATTTACATATAGTTTAAAAATTGTTGTTCCGTTTGCGATAGCACTCGCCTGTGTGTCAGTATCTACAATTGAATACTTAGAATCAACATCTGCAAAACCTGCTCCAGTTAGTGTTCCATTTAATACCATTCTGACAACATTCGACTTAGTATCTTCATTTGTGATACTCATCAAAGTTGGATAAACATTTGAATAATTTCTTAAATTAGCACCGCCCGCATCAAATACCGCTTTGTTTCTTATACTAATAATAGGACTTCCAGTGGTGTTTGATGCTTTACTTCCTTCCACTTCGTTTGTTATACTTGTGTTTATAGTATTCGTTCCCTCAATGAATAAACTGGCACTCGCTGTTTTAAGAGTTTGTATTCCAGTCTTTGCATCATTTCTCATTACTGCCGTAAAAGATAATGTTGTATTTCGCAGGCTTACACCATTATTAGCATTCGCATACTCAATCATATGAACTAATTGAAATAATCCTGTTATGGGATTTTCAATGTAAAACTTAATAGCACCAAAACCTAAATATTGAAATTGAATTTGAAATACATTTCCTTTGCTCCAGTCTAAGTTTGGCATAGCATAATTTCCATCGCAAGGGTCGTCCCAGTCTTCTTGGTCAATATAATCTACAGCACCTCCCGCACAATGTGCGATATTCATTCCTGCTTGATTTTTGTAAAAATAAAATCCATCGTTAAGGTCATTTCCTATTCCAATAAATGAATAGTAATCTTTTGTATCATCAGCTGTCCATATAGCAGTAAAGCGGGCTAGGACACCCATTCCAGTTCTATATTTTATTCTTCTTTTACTTACCAGTCTAGCATCCGCTGTCGCATCCGCTTGAGTTTTCAATTCAGCCATATTATTCAAAAATGACACAGATGATTTTGTTTCTGTTTTTGTCCATATCCTAGTATTAATGGTATATGGAAAGATTTCTTTAATACTGGTGTTAATTGACTGAAGGCTCGCAACCTGTCGCGCTTACTACTGCTGGTGGTATGGAAAACACATTTGAAATTCCTACTCGTCCTTTGAACCTTGCGAGGAGTGTGTTGCGATTTACTTACACTCCGTCTGGTGCGCGTGGTGCGGGTCGCTACAATCGTATCTATATGGATTGTCTGTCTATGATTAAAACTATTGAATTGCGAAGCCGAAGCGGGCAGTATCTGTGTAATCTTCAACATGTGGGGAACTACACTAAGGTGATATGGAAACCAGAAATGAAGTATGAAAAATTTATGGCACTTGAAAATCATGGTGCTGGTGTTGCTAGCGGTGCTATGCTTCAAAAGTGTAATGCAGGAAAAGTTGAAATTGGAACCGTAGCAGAAAGAAAGGCAATTACTGATGCGGCAGATATAGCAAATCTTAAGGCTGCAGTTCAAGCAAACTACAAAGTGCCTCTTGTCAATGCCCGTCGCCACGATGATACCGCTCTCGCAGATAGCACTGCTGGAAATTATAGTTTGGTAAATGTTCCTTTTGAGGAGGCTAAGTATTTTGAAGGCGGTGGTGATAATACCGCCACACCTGTTATTAATGTTAAGTTTCCTTTGGGTATGCTGTTTGGCACTATTTTGAACTGGATAAGACTATTGGATTTAATGAAATTTTGGATTTGCGAATTGTGTGGGCTGAAACAAACCGCTCTTCATTCTATGGCACTAATGTAAGTTCTATTTCAACTGGTGCTGCCGCTACGACTTCTGGTGCTATCGTCTCTAACCTAAATCTATTCCTTGTTGTTGAGACTGACCCGAATGTCATCCTCGATGTCCAGCAAAAGATTGCGGGTGAAGGCTTTCCATTGAAGATTGAGTATCCTATCGCTTGGAAGCAGAGCCTCTCAACACAAAGTCAAAATTATGTTATTAAGATGAATCGCTCGCAGGGTGAAAGAATTCGTTGTATTTATACTTCAGCCTTTCATTTCACTGAGAGTGCTAATACTTCTTTTGATAATTACAACAGGGCAGATGCTAAAATTATTAGTTATTATACAACACTTGATGGGACACGTCTTCAACAATTTGACATTGACACATCTGAGAATGAAGACTATATGATTTTGAAGGATAAGTTGAAGGGAAGTGCTATCCTAAACAGCGATGTCTATCACTACAACTGGTTCCACGTAGATACTTGGGACAATAACCGCCCGCTGTGCGATAAGGACACCGACGGCTATGAGGTGAGCGGTTTGAGCCTTGACACTGAACGACGATATGAGTTTGTTTCAACTACAAGTCCTAATGCAAGTGGTGGTGGCATAACTAATCTTAACCATTGCACATTCGCCATTCTTCAACGAAGTGTGCTTGTTAAGGGAATTGAAATTCTTATGTCTTAGATATTTATCAACTACACTCTCATTTGCTTCGCTCATTCTCGTTTGTTGATAAACATCGTAAAAGAAAAAAATAAAGAAGAAAAGTAAAATATTTATTTTTTGGTATTCAAAAAAAACGATATTTTATAATAAGCGTGAGTGAAACGAGAGCGCGATTATAAAATATCAATGTCTCACCAGAGAAACTTAATCGCACAAAATCCAGACGGAGAATTTATAAATGTCAGTGTTGGATATGATGGTAATATTGAAACAAATCATTCAAAAACCGCTTTTGGCGAAGCAGTAGTACCTTCACGGGTGGTAAGTTTGCTTAATTCATACTTACCAGTGAGTAGTTCCTTAGTCTGATGGACTAATTCTTTTCCGTATTGGACAGGCATTTTTTCTTTTTGATATTTTAGAATTTCACTTCTTGCTTCGCACTATCGTTTATTCTAAAACATCTATTTTTTTTAATAAATCATTGATATTAACTTACTTACAATCGATGTTCATAAACCGCACGAGAATGACAATGAAAGTGCGGATTTATGAATATCTGGATTTTAGCAAATTGAAGAATGAATTAAATAAACTAAAATAATTAGTTTCACGATAAATCAATAAAGTCATAACGATACCCAAACCATTAAGATTTATTGCTTGGTCATTTTCGTCTGTAAGATAAAACCTATATACATTATTTGAACTGGTGGATAATTTCTTACCATACTCTGACCCACTTCCGTCGTATATAATGGCTCCAAATGGAATTTCATTCGCCGTGTATATTTCTTGTAGCACGTGATTATCTCCTTCGCCAACTAAGTCCGATTGAAGGTATAAAATCTTTTCGCCAGTTAGAATAATTACGTTTGGTGATTTAACAAAATTATTAGCAAAGAAATATGTTGAATTTCTATCAAACCCCATAACCTCGTGAATACGGGTATCATCATCAAATATAAACAGCGGTTGCGGCTCCACCGGAGGTGGAGCGCCCCCTCCGGGGGGCGCACCCTTATTCTCTGACACACTGAATATTAATTTACTATCCTCCGCTTCTGTGTTTGTATTGTTGCTTGAGACAACATAAGTATAGTTATTTGGACTTTCCGTCGTCAGTACCTCCGATAACTTATTTTTTAGATTGTTCATTGTGTAGTTTCCCTCAGGTATCGTAATTAAAGCATCATACCAGTCTTCGCTAAGAGTAAAAGTATTATATGGTGAAGCCACAGAGTAATACGACTTCGGCACATATATATGAAGTATTTTACAATGTGTGGGATTGTCTAGCCCCTTCATATTGACTTCGTGTGTAAAGTCGCTGTCTGTGCCAGTTATTCGGTTTTTGCTATTTATGTAATATATACCCGAACTTCTTCCTCCCTTATACTCCATTGTTATATTATAGATAGTTTAGAATTGCGCTTCGTGCTTTCGCACTCTCACTTATTCTAAACCATCGTTTTTTTATTTGGGAAAAAATTAATCGGTTTTCGATGTTTATCAACAAACGAGAATGAGTGAAACGAATGAGAGTGTAGTTGATAAATATCTTTTATAAAAAGGGTCAAATCCGTAGCCATTCTGTGCTTTTAATGTCTCCGCTTCTTCTTCTTTTAAGTCTGTATAACCGCTTGCAAACTTAAATCGCACTCCTTTCGCCCGCTCCATTAAAAAGCGCATAGCAAACCATCCGCATGTGTCGCTTGTATCAGATTGTTGTTCTACTTTATTAACATTCATTAACAAATAACTATCAGGGTTGCTTTTATCTATTAGTTGTTTCATTTGTTGTTGAAAGTCTTCCGTTGGTTGGTAAAGCGCTAAAGGGTCATACATTTCAACACTCCTGTCTTTATCTAGACTTATCCATACTGCCATCCAGTGCTGTCCTTTTTTGTTGCTAGGGTCTGTATTCATAATAAATCCTTATCGCTTTCTGCTTCCTGGCTTCAACTTGTAGATTTCATAGCTCGCTATCGCTCCGAGATACTATCCATATTTTTTCATTATGTCATCTATTTCATTAGTCATTAGTCCCCGTCCCTCTATGTCGCTCGTGGGCGACTGCCCCGCGAGCGGGGCTCCCTGCTGTTGCTCGTTATCTCCAACTGGTTGGAGATTTGGTGGTTGCTCTGGCTGTGGCGTCTCCGCGACGCTCGGGGTATGGTTGTCTCTGGCTGTGGCTCCGCAGAACTTATGCTCGGGGGTGGTGCTACATCTGTCGGTTGTGTCTCCGCTGGTTGTGGATTTGTCATTTCAAATATAAGTTGTTTAGCATCTGGAGAATTTTCAAAACGTGGTGGGTCTATTGGCGATAGAGTGCTATTTACAGGAGTTTTTTTTTTCATTCTTTTTGCTTTCATTTTTAGCAATCACTTTTGTTGTAAATTGTTCTAGTTTATCCTATCCATCTTCTGCCGATGATATGTTTTCAGTGATTTTTTGTGTGTATAACCATCTCTTTAAACTAGTGGCGTAGTCGTTTGAACCTTTGCTTTTTTATTATAGTGATATTAATGCATGCTTTTTTAAGGTGATTTATTATTGTATTATTTTTCATTTTTGACACGTTTTTTTCTCCTTTTCTCAGAGAACATTTCATCAATAATTCTTCGTCTCTTTTCATCTTCCAAATCTTTTTCTTGTTTATTTACTTTGTCAGTTATATCAGTTATTTTTGGGAAAGATGTAGTTGCGGTTTTCTTTGGTTTATTTATAGTTGAAGGGGGATTCAGTTTCGCTATAATCGGCTGTGCAACTGGAGCAATCAATAATCCCTGTCTATGTCGTTGTTATGCCTGTAGTTCCTGAATACGTCGTTGTTCCTTCTTCTGTTCCCCAGCATTTTCTTCCTGTCTTTCCTTAATATCAGCCAGTTGTCTTTTATGATCCCTATTCATTATTTCATTTAGTTCCTTAGTATCTGCTTTGATTTTTCTTTCTAGCCTCTTCTTTTCCTCGTCTAAATCCTCCCTTGCTATCTTATCTTTTTTTTCTATAGCCTCAATGCCCTCATACTTTTCCTTTCTGAGTTTGTCTAAGTGTTCATTAATGGTTGTTCTCGTATTTTGTTCTATCTCTGACAGACTCTGGACTTTTCTTAAATCCTCCTTCTTTTCTTTTTTTTTTTTTTTTTTTTTTTTTTTGGAGTATCGCCACGCTTGCGTGGCTTATTGTTTAAGTATTTCATAAAAAGTTTAACGATTTGAAGTGTGCTCATATCATTTGTTTTCTTACCAAAATTAAGATAATATTTTTTACCCTTCTGGATAATATACGGCTTCCCGCTTTTGTTTCTATAAACACGCGGTGGTCTTAATTTCTGTTTCTTCACTTTCTTGACGACCATTCTATAGATAGTTTAGAATTGCGATTCGTGCTACCGCACTCCCTCTTATTCTAAACTATCGTTTTTTATTTTGTAAAAAAATTAATATGTTTTACGATGTTTATGAGCAAGCAAAAATGAGCGTTATGTTGAATTTTCATTTAAAATTCAACATTGGATGAAAGCGATGCTCATAAATATCATTTAAAACTTAAGAGCACCACATCCTCTCTGCTTTCGCTTACCATAACCAAGTTTTGAAGCGGTGGCTTGGACAGACCCAGCATAAGGCACTCCAATACTGCTTAAGGCTCCAGCAGTCCTAGAGATTACTTTGTTATCGCGAAGGAACTTATTCACAGCCAAGGCTGTTTTTCCCACTTTTTGCCAGTTAATTTTACCGCTAGCCTGCCCCTTACCCTTCTTACGACCAGTCTTCTTTTTGCCTCCAGCCATTGTGGATGAGTTAATTGTTCGTTTGCCGATTGTTGGAATGACTTCAACACAAGATGTTTTTACTACCATTATAATAAGTAAAAAAATAATTATTTATAAGATATAAAAAAAATCCACACTCTCATTCGCTGCGCTCATTTTCGTGTGTTTTTTCAATATCGTTTTGCTTCAATGGTTTCGATGTTTGACAATAAACGAGAATGAGTGAAACGAATGAAAATGAAATTGTAAAATATCATTATCGCAAGCGATAATTAAAATTTTTTCTCAACTCATCAACACTTGATACATAAAGAAAATTAAATTGTTCCTTTGTTGCTTCGTGATACTTTTGAAGAAAGTAATCAAAATCAAAAGATAATTCTAAGTGCTTATACACTAGTTCCATTTTGTCCTGAGACTGGCCTGGAAAGATTAATAAATAATCTAACTGCTTAATGGCTTCTGGTCGTAGGTCATTCGGATACTGGCTTGACATAATCACCTTTGATTTATAGTGTCTGTTCTTTTTTAACAAATCACTTACGGACTCGTCTCTTAATCCGCTCCCTAAATCGTCCAAAACAAAAACAACCTCTGGCGAAATGTACTTACTCTGTCGCTCTTTTGGTGCATCCTTTATCTGTTTCTTTTCTTTTCCAAAGTATAAGAATTGCGGTTTCTCCATCGGTTCTTTATCGTCCTGTTTAATTTTGCCTTCCTGCTCTTCATCTGGTTTGTTCAGTTTGTCAAGTTCATAATCAATGATATTCACATCATCTGATTTGAGAAAGGTATATACAGCCATCGGGTTTCCCCTGTTCTTAAAGTGCTTTACCATTGCTTTATAAATGTAGTCCTTGTGTATTGTTGAAGCAATAATGACAATACTGGTTTTTCTGTCTGTCGTTCGTTTCAGTATTTCAAAGAGTGCTGTCGTTTTCCAGCTCTTCTTACGTGCTAGCAAAAATATATTTGCGTAAGGTTCGTTAACACTTGGCTTTTTTGTTTCCTTCGCCTTCCTGCTTCACTGGCTTCACATTGACATTATTGATTTTTTGCATCCTATACTCTAAGCGAGAAACTCTAAACACACAACAATTCTTCCCGCTAAATTTCCTGTGTCAATATTTCCGCTATCAGTTTCAAGGACTTTAAATGTATATTGTCCGTCCGACCAGCCAACAACACCCAAATTATAACTGAGGTTTGAAATGTTTGCTGTGGTGCTGTCGGAGAATGTGTCAATAATTCCAATTCTATCCATGTAAAGAATTCTGGTTTTGGTTTCCGTCTGGTCGTTATAGTAGTGAATAAACTTAACATTCATTTTGGTGGGTGTAAATGACATTTGAATATTCTTGTTGAATGATTTACACTCAAAATCATTGCTTAGAAAAATAATCTTTTGGTATTTATATTCAGTAGCCATGATTATATTACTGATGATAAACTTTTTTAATAACAAAAATATTTTCGCGGACTGCCTGCGACTTTTATAGCAGAGCGAATCAAACAAAACGAGATGCGTGTGTTTATTGTATAAAGCAAGGAATAGAAACTAAATTTAAATGTGTGTATAAACATATGAGTGATTGGTGTGTTAGTTTTGATGAAGCACTGCCATTAATATGTGCGGGTAATGATGCTTCGTGGTATAAAATCCACTTATACGAGTGCTCACTTCTTACTTGAAGGCGATGGAATGCAAATTCCTATGAGTAAAGTCAAAATTCCGACATAAATATTAGCAACCTCGCACGGCAAGTTCTTTTCCGATAGCATCACTATACAAAGGGTTATAATGGCAATAATGATATCTATTTGAAATAAGTATTTAATTAATCTGCTGGCTTTCGGTCTGCTTTTT
The DNA here is from genome assembly GCA_019918135.1 of Paulinella micropora. NCBI lineage: Eukaryota > Cercozoa > Imbricatea > Euglyphida > Paulinellidae > Paulinella > Paulinella micropora. The sequence goes on from WBZZ01001268.1 coordinate 105,925, forward strand.
ATACCACAACAATTCCAGTTATCTTCCAATTCGTGCTCTAATTTTTTTTCCTCAGTCTTTAGTTCTACTTCAAGAACACGAGACTTTAATTCTGGAGTTAGTTCGCCATCCATATTCATAATAGGTGGTGGTCTGTGAAGTCTAGTTGTATTATTTTTTGACATTTGAAAAAACGATATTAAATACAGTGTTAAGCTGGTAAGTTAACTTGTGACGCCTGGGAGACGTATAATCTGCTTCAGATGTCACTGTGAGATCACATTCTAAGCGTAGTCTAATGTAATCTTGATGCAAACGTGACCTGTAAGCAATTGTTCTTAAACATGTCTAAATGACTTAGGAGATTGCTGTAAGATAATAAGAGGAATATGGATTGCTCCTAAATTGTATATGTTAGAATTTAAAGCGAATGAAGCCTTTCTCCCTTACCTTACTAAGAATGACTTGAAACATAAAGACAAAGGTGTTCATATAATTGAATGCTACGAAAATGAAGGAGTAAAAAAGAGATACTATCACCTCATAGGTAAGGGGTTGAATTCAAAAGGCTTGAATCCAGAAGTATATGAAAAGATGGATTTAGGTGAAAGCATTGAAAATGTTAGAGATTTTCAAATGAAGAAAATTCATATATCACGAAATAGCAAACAGCAAAACATTAACCATTTCAGCATAGTTCATACTACAAACATAAAAAAGAAAGTTAATGAGAATAAATGGTGCGGTCGTGAGTTTATCAATAAAAATGATAGTATCCCGCACGGATATCAAACGATGTTTATGAGCAAGCGAAAATGAGCATAGCGAATGAAAGCGATGCTCATAAATATCTATTAATTCCGCCCTCACCAGACTATGTGAGAAGTTTGAGAAACTCTCTATTGAAAATAAAAAAGAAACATTTTCTCTTACCGATGTTAAAAAGATAATTACTGACGAAATCCAAATGATTGAAAATGCACGGGCAGGCAAACCAAGGGATATTTTTCCATTTGGTAACTATCGAGGGAAGAAAATTCAAGATATCGCACTTATTGATAAGCCATATCTTGAATGTGTTACGGAACAGCCGTGGTTTGAGAAATTTACGGACATTAAAAGTGAAGTAAAAAAATACATTTAATAAAAATTATTTTGTAGTATATATAAGATGACCGACCTGAGCACCAAACAGGACTACTTGAGTGAAATTGAAAAATGGAGCCTTGACAGCGAAATTAAGAAACCTTCAATTAAATGGACTAAGCCTGATATTGTTTCTTTCTATGAGCAATATAAACCACGTGATGACAATGTGAAAGTAGTTATACCACTGCAAGATAAATCAACATTTGCCACATTGCAAAAAATAATAAATGAAGAACCAAGCACACCTTTTAAGGAGACTGATTTAAAAGAGACTGGAATTACCGAAATAAAGGCTAATGTAGGCGAAGAAATAGCACAAAGTGAAACCGATATTTTTCTTCAATATGGTAAATAAAAAAAAATGAAAATTGAAGATGTCGCTAAGATTGACAAACCATACCTTGAATATTTAATTCAACAACCTTATTTTAATAACAAAGATGCGGTAAAAAAATATCTCTGATATTCGTAAATCCACACTCCCGCTAACGCTCCCGTGTGTTTTACGAACATCGCCTCCCGTTTATTTTTTATTTATTATTTACTTCACTTTTAAACGATGTTTATGAGCAAGCGAAAATGAGCGTAGCGAATGAAAGCGATGCTCATAAATATCAATGATTTTCAACGAAGTTAGCGATAATATTGACATTTCCTCCTCCACCAGCAGAGACAGACTTCTGCGTAAAAGTTAATCCATCACTCGGCGATAGGTATATATCATAACTTCTAAGATTGATTTGTTGAGTTGAAGCACTATTTACATATAGTTTAAAAATTGTTGTTCCGTTTGCGATAGCACTCGCCTGTGTGTCAGTATCTACAATTGAATACTTAGAATCAACATCTGCAAAACCTGCTCCAGTTAGTGTTCCATTTAATACCATTCTGACAACATTCGACTTAGTATCTTCATTTGTGATACTCATCAAAGTTGGATAAACATTTGAATAATTTCTTAAATTAGCACCGCCCGCATCAAATACCGCTTTGTTTCTTATACTAATAATAGGACTTTCAGTGGTGTTTGATGCTTTACTTCCTTCCACTTCGTTTGTTATACTTGTGTTTATAGTATTCGTTCCCTCAATGAATAAACTGGCACTCGCTGTTTTAAGAGTTTGTATTCCAGTCTTTGCATCATTTCTCATTACTGCCGTAAAAGATAATGTTGTATTTCGCAGGCTTACACCATTATTAGCATTCGCATACTCAATCATATGAACTAATTGAAATAATCCTGTTATGGGATTTTCAATATAAAACTTAATAGCACCAAAACCTAAATATTGAAATTGAATTTGAAATACATTTCCTTTGCTCCAGTCTAAGTTTGGCATAGCATAATTTCCATCGCAAGGGTCGTCCCAGTCTTCTTGGTCAATATAATCTACAGCACCTCCCGCACAATGTGCGATATTCATTCCTGCTTGATTTTTGTAAAAATAAAATCCATCGTTAAGGTCATTTCCTATTCCAATAAATGAATAGTAATCTTTTGTATCATCAGCTGTCCATATAGCAGTAAAGCGGGCTAGGACACCCATTCCAGTTCTATATTTTATTCTTCTTTTACTTACCAGTCTAGCATCCGCTGTCGCATCCGCTTGAGTTTTCAATTCAGCCATATTATTCAAAAATGACACAGATGATTTTGTTTCTGTTTTTGTCCATATCCTAGTATTAATGGTATATGGAAAGATTTCTTTAATACTGGTGTTAATTGACTGAAGGCTCGCAACCTGTCGCGCTTACTACTGCTGGTGGTATGGAAAACACATTTGAAATTCCTACTCGTCCTTTGAACCTTGCGAGGAGTGTGTTGCGATTTACTTACACTCCGTCTGGTGCGCGTGGTGCGGGTCGCTACAATCGTATCTATATGGATTGTCTGTCTATGATTAAAACTATTGAATTGCGAAGCCGAAGCGGGCAGTATCTGTGTAATCTTCAACATGTGGGGAACTACACTAAGGTGATATGGAAACCAGAAATGAAGTATGAAAAATTTATGGCACTTGAAAATCATGGTGCTGGTGTTGCTAGCGGTGCTATGCTTCAAAAGTGTAATGCAGGAAAAGTTGAAATTGGAACCGTAGCAGAAAGAAAGGCAATTACTGATGCGGCAGATATAGCAAATCTTAAGGCTGCAGTTCAAGCAAACTACAAAGTGCCTCTTGTCAATGCCCGTCGCCACGATGATACCGCTCTCGCAGATAGCACTGCTGGAAATTATAGTTTGGTAAATGTTCCTTTTGAGGAGGCTAAGTATTTTGAAGGCGGTGGTGATAATACCGCCACACCTGTTATTAATGTTAAGTTTCCTTTGGGTATGCTGTTTGGCACTATTTTGAACTGGATAAGACTATTGGATTTAATGAAATTTTGGATTTGCGAATTGTGTGGGCTGAAACAAACCGCTCTTCATTCTATGGCACTAATGTAAGTTCTATTTCAACTGGTGCTGCCGCTACGACTTCTGGTGCTATCGTCTCTAACCTAAATCTATTCCTTGCTGTTGAGACTGACCCGAATGTCATCCTCGATGTCCAGCAAAAGATTGCGGGTGAAGGCTTTCCATTGAAGATTGAGTATCCTATCGCTTGGAAGCAGAGCCTCTCAACACAAAGTCAAAATTATGTTATTAAGATGAATCGCTCGCAGGGTGAAAGAATTCGTCGTATTTATACTTCAGCCTTTCATTTCACTGAGAGTGCTAATACTTCTTTTGATAATTACAACAGGGCAGATGCTAAAATTATTAGTTATTATACAACACTTGATGGGACACGTCTTCAACAATTTGACATTGACACATCTGAGAATGAAGACTATATGATTTTGAAGGATAAGTTGAAGGGAAGTGCTATCCTAAACAGCGATGTCTATCACTACAACTGGTTCCACGTAGATACTTGGGACAATCTATAATATAACAATGGAGTATAAGGGAGGAAGAAGTTCGGGTATATATTACATAAATAGCAAAAACCGAATAACTGGCACAGACAGCGACTTTACACACGAAGTCAATATGAAGGGGCTAGACAATCCCACACATTGTAAAATACTTCATATATATGTGCCGAAGTCGTATTACTCTGTGGCTTCACCATATAATACTTTTACTCTTAGCGAAGACGGGTATGATGCTTTAATTACGATACCTGAGGGAAACTACACAATGAACAATCTAAAAAATAAGTTGTCGGAGGTACTGACGACGGAAAGTCCAAATAACTATACTTATGTTGTCTCAAGCAACAATACAAACACAGAAGCGGAGGATAGTAAATTAATATTCAGTGTGTCAGAGAATAAGGGTGCGCCCCCCGGAGGGGGCGCTCCACCTCCGGTGGAGCCGCAACCGCGGTTTATATTTGATGATGATACCCGTATTCACGAGGTTATGGGGTTTGATAGAAATTCAACATATTTCTTTGCTAATAATTTTGTTAAATCACCAAACGTTATTATTCTAACTGGCGAAAAGATTTTATACCTTCAATCGGACTTAGTTGGCGAAGGAGATAATCACGTGCTACAAGAAATATACACGGCGAATGAAATTCCATTTGGAGCCATTATATACGACGGAAGTGGGTCAGAGTATGGTAAGAAATTATCCACCAGTTCAAATAATGTATATAGGTTTTATCTTACAGACGAAAATGACCAAGCAATAAATCTCAATGGTTTGGGTATCGTTATGACTTTATTGATTTATCGTGAAACTAATTACTTTAGTTTATTTAATTCATTCTTCAATTTGCTAAAATCCAGATATTCATAAATCCGCACTTTCATTGTCATTCTCGTGCGGTTTATGAACATCGATTGTAAGTAAGTTAATATCAATGATTTATTTTAAAAAAATAGATGTTTTAGAATAAACGATAGTGCGAAGCAAGAAGTGAAATTCTAAAATATCAAAAAGAAAAAATGCCTGGAAAAGAATTAGTCCATCAGACTAAGGAACTACTCACTGGTAAGTATGAATTAAGCAAACTTACCACCCGTGAAGGTACTACTGCTTCGCCAAAAGCGGTTTTTGAATGATTTGTTTCAATATTACCATCATATCCAACACTGACATTTATAAATTCTCCGTCTGGATTTTGTGCGATTAAGTTTCTCTGGTGAGACATTGATATTTTATAATCGCGCTCTCGTTTCACTCACGCTTATTATAAAATATCGTTTTTTTTGAATACCAAAAAATAAATATTTTACTTTTCTTCTTTATTTTTTTCTTTTACGATGTTTATCAACAAACGAGAATGAGCGAAGCGAATGAGAGTGTAGTTGATAAATATCTAAGACATAAGAATTTCAATTCCCTTAACAAGCACACTTCGTTGAAGAATGGCGAATGTGCAATGGTTAAGATTAGTTATGCCACCACCACTTGCATTAGGACTTGTAGTTGAAACAAACTCATATCGTCGTTCAGTGTCAAGGCTCAAACCGCTCACCTCATAGCCGTCGGTGTCCTTATCGCACAGCGGGCGGTTATTGTCCCAAGTATCTACGTGGAACCAGTTGTAGTGATAGACATCGCTGTTTAGGATAGCACTTCCCTTCAACTTATCCTTCAAAATCATATAGTCTTCATTCTCAGATGTGTCAATGTCAAATTGTTGAAGACGTGTCCCATCAAGTGTTGTATAATAACTAATAATTTTAGCATCTGCCCTGTTGTAATTATCAAAAGAAATATTAGCACTCTCAGTGAAATGAAAGGCTGAAGTATAAATACGACGAATTCTTTCACCCTGCGAGCGATTCATCTTAATAACATAATTTTGACTTTGTGTTGAGAGGCTCTGCTTCCAAGCGATAGGATACTCAATCTTCAATGGAAAGCCTTCACCCGCAATCTTTTGCTGGACATCGAGGATGACATTCGGGTCAGTCTCAACAGCAAGGAATAGATTTAGGTTAGAGACGATAGCACCAGAAGTCGTAGCGGCAGCACCAGTTGAAATAGAACTTACATTAGTGCCATAGAATGAAGAGCGGTTTGTTTCAGCCCACACAATTCGCAAATCCAAAAATTTCATTAAATCCAATAGTCTTATCCAGTTCAAAATAGTGCCAAACAGCATACCCAAAGGAAACTTAACATTAATAACAGGTGTGGCGGTATTATCACCACCGCCTTCAAAATACTTAGCCTCCTCAAAAGGAACATTTACCAAACTATAATTTCCAGCAGTGCTATCTGCGAGAGCGGTATCATCGTGGCGACGGGCATTAACAAGAGGCACTTTGTAGTTTGCTTGAACTGCAGCCTTAAGATTTGCTATATCTGCCGCATCAGTAATTGCCTTTCTTTCTGCTACGGTTCCAATTTCAACTTTTCCTGCATTACACTTTTGAAGCATAGCACCGCTAGCAACACCAGCACCATGATTTTCAAGTGCCATAAATTTTTCATACTTCATTTCTGGTTTCCATATCACCTTAGTGTAGTTCCCCACATGTTGAAGATTACACAGATACTGCCCGCTTCGGCTTCGCAATTCAATAGTTTTAATCATAGACAGACAATCCATATAGATACGATTGTAGCGACCCGCACCACGCGCACCAGACGGAGTGTAAGTAAATCGCAACACACTCCTCGCAAGGTTCAAAGGACGAGTAGGAATTTCAAATGTGTTTTCCATACCACCAGCAGTAGTAAGCGCGACAGGTTGCGAGCCTTCAGTCAATTAAAACCAGTATTAAAGAAATCTTTCCATATACCATTAATACTAGGATATGGACAAAAACAGAAACAAAATCATCTGTGTCATTTTTGAATAATATGGCTGAATTGAAAACTCAAGCGGATGCGACAGCGGATGCTAAACTGGTAAGTAAAAGAAGAATAAAATATAGAACTGGAATGGGTGTCCTAGCCCGCTTTACTGCTATATGGACAGCTGATGATACAAAAGATTACTATTCATTTATTGGAATAGGAAATGACCTTAACGATGGATTTTATTTTTACAAAAATCAAGCAGGAATGAATATCGCACATTGTGCGGGAGGTGCTGTAGATTATATTGACCAAGAAGACTGGGACGACCCTTGCGATGGAAATTATGCTATGCCAAACTTAGACTGGAGCAAAGGAAATGTATTTCAAATTCAATTTCAATATTTAGGTTTTGGTGCTATTAAGTTTTATATTGAAAATCCCATAACAGGATTATTTCAATTAGTTCATATGATTGAGTATGCGAATGCTAATAATGGTGTAAGCCTGCGAAATACAACATTATCTTTTACGGCAGTAATGAGAAATGATGCAAAGACTGGAATACAAACTCTTAAAACAGCGAGTGCCAGTTATTCATTGAGGGAACGAATACTATAAACACAAGTATAACAAACGAAGTGGAAGGAAGTAAAGCATCAAACACCACTGGAAGTCCTATTATTAGTATAAGAAACAAAGCGGTATTTGATGCGGGCGGTGCTAATTTAAGAAATTATTCAAATGTTTATCCAACTTTGATGAGTATCACAAATGAAGATACTAAGTCGAATGTTGTCAGAATGGTATTAAATGGAACACTAACTGGAGCAGGTTTTGCAGATGTTGATTCTAAGTATTCAATTGTAGATACTGACACACAGGCGAGTGCTATCGCAAACGGAACAACAATTTTTAAACTATATGTAAATAGTGCTTCAACTCAACAAATCAATCTTAGAAGTTATGATATATACCTATCGCCGAGTGATGTATTAACTTTTACGCAGAAGTCTGTCTCTGCTGGTGGAGGAGGAAATGTCAATATTATCGCTAACTTCGTTGAAAATCATTGATATTTATGAGCATCGCTTTCATTCGCTACGCTCATTTTCGCTTGCTCATAAACATCGTTTAAAAGTGAAGTAAATAACAAATAAAAAATAAACGGGAGGCGATGTTCGTAAAACACACGGGAGCGTTAGCGGGAGTGTGGATTTACGAATATCAGAGATATTTTTTTACCGCATCTTTGTTATTAAAATAAGGTTGTTGAATTAAATATTCAAGGTATGGTTTGTCAATCTTAGCGACATCTTCAATTTTCATTTTTTTTTAATTTACCATATTGAAGAAAAATATCGGTTTCACTTTGTGCTATTTCTTCGCATACATTAGCCTTTATTTCGGTAATTCCAGTCTCTTTTAAATCAGTCTCCTTAAAAGGTGTGCTTGGTTCTTCATTTATTATTTTTTGCAATGTGGCAAATGTTGATTTATCTTGCAATGGTGGTATAACTACTTTCACATTGTCATCACGTGGTTTATATTGCTCATAGAAAGAAACAATATCAGGCTTAGTCCATTTAATTGAAGGTTTCTTAATTTCGCTGTCAAGGCTCCATTTTTCAATTTCACTCAAGTAGTCCTGTTTGGTGCTCAGGTCGGTCATCTTATATATACTACAAAATAATTTTTATTAAATGTATTTTTTTACTTCACTTTTAATGTCCGTAAATTTCTCAAACCACGGCTGTTCCGTAACACATTCAAGATATGGCTTATCAATAAGTGCGATATCTTGAATTTTCTTCCCTCGATAGTTACCAAATGGAAAAATATCCCTTGGTTTGCCTGCCCGTGCATTTTCAATCATTTGGATTTCGTCAGTAATTATCTTTTTAACATCGGTAAGAGAAAATGTTTCTTTTTTATTTTCAATAGAGAGTTTTTCAAACTTCTCACATAGTCTGGTGAGGGCGGAATTAATAGATATTTATGAGCATCGCTTTCATTCGCTATGCTCATTTTCGCTTGCTCATAAACATCGTTTGATATCCGTGCGGGATACTATCATTTTTATTGATAAACTCACGACCGCACCATTTATTCTCATTAACTTTCTTTTTTATGTTTGTAGTATGAACTATGCTGAAATGGTTAATGTTTTGCTGTTTGCTATTTCGTGATATATGAATTTTCTTCATTTGAAAATCTCTAACATTTTCAATGCTTTCACCTAAATCCATCTTTTCATATACTTCTGGATTCAAGCCTTTTGAATTCAACCCCTTACCTATGAGGTGATAGTATCTCTTTTTTACTCCTTCATTTTCGTAGCATTCAATTATATGAACACCTTTGTCTTTATGTTTCAAGTCATTCTTAGTAAGGTAAGGGAGAAAGGCTTCATTCGCTTTAAATTCTAACATATACAATTTAGGAGCAATCCATATTCCTCTTATTATCTTACAGCAATCTCCTAAGTCATTTAGACATGTTTAAGAACAATTGCTTACAGGTCACGTTTGCATCAAGATTACATTAGACTACGCTTAGAATGTGATCTCACAGTGACATCTGAAGCAGATTATACGTCTCCCAGGCGTCACAAGTTAACTTACCAGCTTAACACTGTATTTAATATCGTTTTTTCAAATGTCAAAAAATAATACAACTAGACTTCACAGACCACCACCTATTATGAATATGGATGGCGAACTAACTCCAGAATTAAAGTCTCGTGTTCTTGAAGTAGAACTAAAGACTGAGGAAAAAAAATTAGAGCACGAATTGGAAGATAACTGGAATTGTTGTGGTATAAAAAGCAGACCGAAAGCCAGCAGATTAATTAAATACTTATTTCAAATAGATATCATTATTGCCATTATAACCCTTTGTATAGTGATGCTATCGGAAAAGAACTTGCCGTGCGAGGTTGCTAATATTTATGTCGGAATTTTGACTTTACTCATAGGAATTTGCATTCCATCGCCTTCAAGTAAGAAGTGAGCACTCGTATAAGTGGATTTTATACCACGAAGCATCATTACCCGCACATATTAACGGCAGTGCTTCATCAAAACTAACACACCAATTACTCATATGTTTATACACACATTTAAATTTAGTTTCTATTCCTTGCTTTATACAATAAACACACGCATCTCGTTTTGTTTGATTCGCTCTGCTATAAAAGTCGCAGGCAGTCCGCGAAAATATTTTTGTTATTAAAAAAGTTTATCATCAGTAATATAATCATGGCTACTGAATATAAATACCAAAAGATTATTTTTCTAAGCAATGATTTTGAGTGTAAATCATTCAACAAGAATATTCAAATGTCATTTACACCCACCAAAATGAATGTTAAGTTTATTCACTACTATAACGACCAGACGGAAACCAAAACCAGAATTCTTTGCGATAACGACCAGACGTCTAGTGCGATTTAAGTTTGCAAGCGGTTATACAGACTTAAAAGAAGAAGAAGCGGAGAAATTAAAAGCACAGAATGGCTACGGATTTGACCCTTTTTATAAAAGATATTTATCAACTACACTCTCATTCGTTTCACTCATTCTCGTTTGTTGATAAACATCGAAAACAGATTAATTTTTTCCCAAATAAAAAAACGATGGTTTAGAATAAGTGAGAGTGCGAAAGCACGAAGCGCAATTCTAAACTATCTATAATATAACAATGGAGTATAAGGGAGGAAGAAGTTCGGGTATATATTACATAAATAGCAAAAACCGAATAACTGGCACAGACAGCGACTTTACACACGAAGTCAATATGAAGGGGCTAGACAATCCCACACATTGTAAAATACTTCATATATATGTGCCGAAGTCGTATTACTCTGTGGCTTCACCATATAATACTTTTACTCTTAGCGAAGAAGGGTATGATGCTTTAATTACGATACCTGAGGGAAACTACACAATGAACAATCTAAAAAATAAGTTGTCGGAGGTACTGACGACGGAAAGTCCAAATAACTATACTTATGTTGTCTCAAGCAACAATACAAACACAGAAGCGGAGGATAGTAAATTAATATTCAGTGTGTAAGAGAATAAGGGTGCGCCCCCCGGAGGGGGCGCTCCACCTCCGGTGGAGCCGCAACCGCGGTTTATATTTGATGATGATACCCGTATTCACGAGGTTATGGGGTTTGATAGAAATTCAACATATTTCTTTGCTAATAATTTTGTTAAATCACCAAACGTAATTATTCTAACTGGCGAAAAGATTTTATACCTTCAATCGGACTTAGTTGGCGAAGGAGATAATCACGTGCTACAAGAAATATACACGGCGAATGAAATTCCATTTGGAGCCATTATATACGACGGAAGTGGGTCAGAGTATGGTAAGAAATTATCCACCAGTTCAAATAATGTATATAGGTTTTATCTTACAGACGAAAATGACCAAGCAATAAATCTTAATGGTTTGGGTATCGTTATGACTTTATTGATTTATCGTGAAACTAATTATTTTAGTTTATTTAATTCATTCTTCAATTTGCTAAAATCCAGATATTCATAAATCCGCACTTTCATTGTCATTCTCGTGCGGTTTATGAACATCGATTGTAAGTAAGTTAATATCAATGATTTATTTAAAAAAATAGATGTTTTAGAATAAACGATAGTGCGAAGCAAGAAGTGAAATTCTAAAATATCAAAAAGAAAAAATGCCTGGAAAAGAATTAGTCAATCAGACTAAGGAACTACTCACTGGTAAGTATGAATTAAGCAAACTTACCACCCGTGAAGGTACTACTGCTTCGCCAAAAGCGGTTTTTGAATGATTTGTTTCAATATTACCATCATATCCAACACTGACATTTATAAATTCTCCGTCTGGATTTTGTGCGATTAAGTTTCTCTGGTGAGACATTGATATTTTATAATCGCGCTCTCGTTTCACTCACGCTTATTATAAAATATCGTTTTTTTTTAATACCAAAAAATAAATATTTTACTTTTCTTCTTTATTTTTTTCTTTTACGATGTTTATCAACAAACGAGAATGAGCGAAGCGAATGAGAGTGTAGTTGATAAATATCTAAGACATAAGAATTTCAATTCCCTTAACAAGCACACTTCGTTGAAGAATGGCGAATGTGCAATGGTTAAGATTAGTTATGCCACCACCACTTGCATTAGGACTTGTAGTTGAAACAAACTCATATCGTCGTTCAGTGTCAAGGCTCAAACCGCTCACCTCATAGCCGTCGGTGTCCTTATCGCACAGCGGGCGGTTATTGTCCCAAGTATCTACGTGGAACCAGTTGTAGTGATAGACATCGCTGTTTAGGATAGCACTTCCCTTCAACTTATCCTTCAAAATCATATAGTCTTCATTCTCAGATGTGTCAATGTCAAATTGTTGAAGACGTGTCCCATCAAGTGTTGTATAATAACTAATAATTTTAGCATCTGCCCTGTTGTAATTATCAAAAGAAATATTAGCACTCTCAGTGAAATGAAAGGCTGAAGTATAAATACGACGAATTCTTTCACCCTGCGAGCGATTCATCTTAATAACATAATTTTGACTTTGTGTTGAGAGGCTCTGCTTCCAAGCGATAGGATACTCAATCTTCAATGGAAAGCCTTCACCCGCAATATTTTGCTGGACATCGAGGATGACATTCGGGTCAGTCTCAACAGCAAGGAATAGATTTAGGTTAGAGACGATAGCACCAGAAGTCGTAGCGGCAGCACCAGTTGAAATAGAACTTACATTAGTGCCATAGAATGAAGAGCGGTTTGTTTCAGCCCACACAATTCGCAAATCCAAAATTTCATTAAATCCAATAGTCTTATCCAGTTCAAAATAGTGCCAAACAGCATACCCAAAGGAAACTTAACATTAATAACAGGTGTGGCGGTATTATCACCACCGCCTTCAAAATACTTAGCCTCCTCAAAAGGAACATTTACCAAACTATAATTTCCAGCAGTGCTATCTGCGAGAGCGGTATCATCGTGGCGACGGGCATTGACAAGAGGCACTTTGTAGTTTGCTTGAACTGCAGCCTTAAGATTTGCTATATCTGCCGCATCAGTAATTGCCTTTCTTTCTGCTACGGTTCCAATTTCAACTTTTCCTGCATTACACTTTTGAAGCATAGCACCGCTAGCAACACCAGCACCATGATTTTCAAGTGCCATAAATTTTTCATACTTCATTTCTGGTTTCCATATCACCTTAGTGTAGTTCCCCACATGTTGAAGATTACACAGATACTGCCCGCTTCGGCTTCGCAATTCAATAGTTTTAATCATAGACAGACAATCCATATAGATACGATTGTAGCGACCCGCACCACGCGCACCAGACGGAGTGTAAGTAAATCGCAACACACTCCTCGCAAGGTTCAAAGGACGAGTAGGAATTTCAAATGTGTTTTCCATACCACCAGCAGTAGTAAGCGCGACAGGTTGCGAGCCTTCAGTCAATTAAAACCAGTATTAAAGAAATCTTTCCATATACCATTAATACTAGGATATGGACAAAAACAGAAACAAAATCATCTGTGTCATTGTTGAATAATATGGCTGAATTGAAAACTCAAGCGGATGCGACAGCGGATGCTAGACTGGTAAGTAAAAGAAGAATAAAATATAGAACTGGAATGGGTGTCCTAGCCCGCTTTACTGCTATATGGACAGCTGATGATACAAAAGATTACTATTCATTTATTGGAATAGGAAATGACCTTAACGATGGATTTTATTTTTACAAAAATCAAGCAGGAATGAATATCGCACATTGTGCGGGAGGTGCTGCAGATTATATTGACCAAGAAGACTGGGACGACCCTTGCGATGGAAATTATGCTATGCCAAACTTAGACTGGAGCAAAGGAAATGTATTTCAAATTCAATTTCAATATTTAGGTTTTGGTGCTATTAAGTTTTATATTGAAAATCCCATAACAGGATTATTTCAATTAGTTCATATGATTGAGTATGCGAATGCTAATAATGGTGTAAGCCTGCGAAATACAACATTATCTTTTACGGCAGTAATGAGAAATGATGCAAAGACTGGAATACAAACTCTTAAAACAGCGAGTGCCAGTTTATTCATTGAGGGAACGAATACTATAAACACAAGTATAACAAACGAAGTGGAAGGAAGTAAAGCATCAAACACCACTGAAAGTCCTATTATTAGTATAAGAAACAAAGCGGTATTTGATGCGGGCGGTGCTAATTTAAGAAATTATTCAAATGTTTATCCAACTTTGATGAGTATCACAAATGAAGATACTAAGTCGAATGTTGTCAGAATGGTATTAAATGGAACACTAACTGGAGCAGGTTTTGCAGATGTTGATTCTAAGTATTCAATTGTAGATACTGACACACAGGCGAGTGCTATCGCAAACGGAACAACAATTTTTAAACTATATGTAAATAGTGCTTCAACTCAACAAATCAATCTTAGAAGTTATGATATATACCTATCGCCGAGTGATGTATTAACTTTTACGCAGAAGTCTGTCTCTGCTGGTGGAGGAGGAAATGTCAATATTATCGCTAACTTCGTTGAAAATCATTGATATTTATGAGCATCGCTTTCATTCGCTACGCTCATTTTCGCTTGCTCATAAACATCGCTTAAAAGTGAAGTAAATAACAAATAAAAAATAAACGGGAGGCGATGTTCGTAAAACACACGGGAGCGTTAGCGGGAGTGTGGATTTACGAATATCAGAGATATTTTTTTACCGCATCTTTGTTATTAAAATAAGGTTGTTGAATTAAATATTCAAGGTATGGTTTGTCAATCTTAGCGACATCTTCAATTTTCATTTTTTTTTTATTTACCATATTGAAGAAAAATATCGGTTTCACTTTGTGCTATTTCTTCGCCTACATTAGCCTTTATTTCGGTAATTCCAGTCTCTTTTAAATCAGTCTCCTTAAAAGGTGTGCTTGGTTCTTCATTTATTATTTTTTGCAATGTGGCAAATGTTGATTTATCTTGCAATGGTGGTATAACTACTTTCACATTGTCATCACGTGGTTTATATTGCTCATAGAAAGAAACAATATCAGGCTTAGTCCATTTAATTGAAGGTTTCTTAATTTCGCTGTCAAGGCTCCATTTTTCAATTTCACTCAAGTAGTCCTGTTTGGTGCTCAGGTCGGTCATCTTATATATACTACAAAATAATTTTTATTAAATGTATTTTTTTACTTCACTTTTAATGTCCGTAAATTTCTCAAACCACGGCTGTTCCGTAACACATTCAAGATATGGCTTATCAATAAGTGCGATATCTTGAATTTTCTTCCCTCGATAGTTACCAAATGGAAAAATATCCCTTGGTTTGCCTGCCCGTGCATTTTCAATCATTTGGATTTCGTCAGTAATTATCTTTTTAACATCGGTAAGAGAAAATGTTTCTTTTTTATTTTCAATAGAGAGTTTTTCAAACTTCTCACATAGTCTGGTGAGGGCGGAATTAATAGATATTTATGAGCATCGCTTTCATTCGCTATGCTCATTTTCGCTTGCTCATAAACATCGTTTGATATCCGTGCGGGATACTATCATTTTTATTGATAAACTCACGACCGCACCATTTATTCTCATTAAATTTCTTTTTTATGTTTGTAGTATGAACTATGCTGAAATGGTTAATGTTTTGCTGTTTGCTATTTCGTGATATATGAATTTTCTTCATTTGAAAATCTCTAACATTTTCAATGCTTTCACCTAAATCCATCTTTTCATATACTTCTGGATTCAAGCCTTTTGAATTCAACCCCTTACCTATGAGGTGATAGTATCTCTTTTTTACTCCTTCATTTTCGTAGCATTCAATTATATGAACACCTTTGTCTTTATGTTTCAAGTCATTCTTAGTAAGGTAAGGGAGAAAGGCTTCATTCGCTTTAAATTCTAACATATACAATTTAGGAGCAATCCATATTCCTCTTATTATCTTACAGCAATCTCCTAAGTCATTTAGACATGTTTAAGAACAATTGCTTACAGGTCACGTTTGCATCAAGATTACATTAGACTACGCTTAGAATGTGATCTCACAGTGACATCTGAAGCAGATTATACGTCTCCCAGGCGTCACAAGTTAACTTACCAGCTTAACACTGTATTTAATATCGTTTTTTCAAATGTCAAAAAATAATACAACTAGACTTCACAGACCACCACCTATTATGAATATGGATGGCGAACTAACTCCAGAATTAAAGTCTCGTGTTCTTGAAGTAGAACTAAAGACTGAGGAAAAAAAATTAGAGCACGAATTGGAAGATAACTGGAATTGTTGTGGTATAAAAAGCAGACCGAAAGCCAGCAGATTAATTAAATACTTATTTCAAATAGATATCATTATTGCCATTATAACCCTTTGTATAGTGATGCTATCGGAAAAGAACTTGCCGTGCGAGGTTGCTAATATTTATGTCGGAATTTTGACTTTACTCATAGGAATTTGCATTCCATCGCCTTCAAGTAAGAAGTGAGCACTCGTATAAGTGGATTTTATACCACGAAGCATCATTACCCGCACATATTAACGGCAGTGCTTCATCAAAACTAACACACCAATCACTCATATGTTTATACACACATTTAAATTTAGTTTCTATTCCTTGCTTTATACAATAAACACACGCATCTCGTTTTGTTTGATTCGCTCTGCTATAAAAGTCGCAGGCAGTCCGCGAAAATATTTTTGTTATTAAAAAAGTTTATCATCAGTAATATAATCATGGCTACTGAATATAAATACCAAAAGATTATTTTTCTAAGCAATGATTTTGAGTGTAAATCATTCAACAAGAATATTCAAATGTCATTTACACCCACCAAAATGAATGTTAAGTTTATTCACTACTATGACGACCAGACGGAAACCAAAACCAGAATTCTTTGCGATAACGACCAGACGTCTAGTGCGATTTAAGTTTGCAAGCGGTTATACAGACTTAAAAGAAGAAGAAGCGGAGAAATTAAAAGCACAGAATGGCTACGGATTTGACCCTTTTTATAAAAGATATTTATCAACTACACTCTCATTCGTTTCACTCATTCTCGTTTGTTGATAAACATCGAAAACAGATTAATTTTTTCCCAAATAAAAAAACGATGGTTTAGAATAAGTGAGAGTGCGAAAGCACGAAGCGCAATTCTAAACTATCTATAATATAACAATGGAGTATAAGGGAGGAAGAAGTTCGGGTATATATTACATAAATAGCAAAAACCGAATAACTGGCACAGACAGCGACTTTACACACGAAGTCAATATGAAGGGGCTAGACAATCCCACACATTGTAAAATACTTCATATATATGTGCCGAAGTCGTATTACTCTGTGGCTTCACCATATAATACTTTTACTCTTAGCGAAGAAGGGTATGATGCTTTAATTACGATACCTGAGGGAAACTACACAATGAACAATCTAAAAAATAAGTTGTCGGAGGTACTGACGACGGAAAGTCCAAATAACTATACTTATGTTGTCTCAAGCAACAATACAAACACAGAAGCGGAGGATAGTAAATTAATATTCAGTGTGTAAGAGAATAAGGGTGCGCCCCCCGGAGGGGGCGCTCCACCTCCGGTGGAGCCGCAACCGCGGTTTATATTTGATGATGATACCCGTATTCACGAGGTTATGGGGTTTGATAGAAATTCAACATATTTCTTTGCTAATAATTTTGTTAAATCACCAAACGTAATTATTCTAACTGGCGAAAAGATTTTATACCTTCAATCGGACTTAGTTGGCGAAGGAGATAATCACGTGCTACAAGAAATATACACGGCGAATGAAATTCCATTTGGAGCCATTATATACGACGGAAGTGGGTCAGAGTATGGTAAGAAATTATCCACCAGTTCAAATAATGTATATAGGTTTTATCTTACAGACGAAAATGACCAAGCAATAAATCTTAATGGTTTGGGTATCGTTATGACTTTATTGATTTATCGTGAAACTAATTATTTTAGTTTATTTAATTCATTCTTCAATTTGCTAAAATCCAGATATTCATAAATCCGCACTTTCATTGTCATTCTCGTGCGGTTTATGAACATCGATTGTAAGTAAGTTAATATCAATGATTTATTTTAAAAAAATAGATGTTTTAGAATAAACGATAGTGCGAAGCAAGAAGTGAAATTCTAAAATATCAAAAAGAAAAAATGCCTGGAAAAGAATTAGTCAATCAGACTAAGGAACTACTCACTGGTAAGTATGAATTAAGCAAACTTACCACCCGTGAAGGTACTACTGCTTCGCCAAAAGCGGTTTTTGAATGATTTGTTTCAATATTACCATCATATCCAACACTGACATTTATAAATTCTCCGTCTGGATTTTGTGCGATTAAGTTTCTCTGGTGAGACATAGATATTTTATAATCGCGCTCTCGTTTCACTCACGCTTATTATAAAATATCGTTTTTTTTGAATACCAAAAAATAAATATTTTACTTTTCTTCTTTATTTTTTTCTTTTACGATGTTTATCAACAAACGAGAATGAGCGAAGCGAATGAGAGTGTAGTTGATAAATATCTAAGACATAAGAATTTCAATTCCCTTAACAAGCACACTTCGTTGAAGAATGGCGAATGTGCAATGGTTAAGATTAGTTATGTCACCACCACTTGCATTAGGACTTGTAGTTGAAACAAACTCATATCGTCGTTCAGTGTCAAGGCTCAAACCGCTCACCTCATAGCCGTCGGTGTCCTTATCGCACAGCGGGCGGTTATTGTCCCAAGTATCTACGTGGAACCAGTTGTAGTGATAGACATCGCTGTTTAGGATAGCACTTCCCTTCAACTTATCCTTCAAAATCATATAGTCTTCATTCTCAGATGTGTCAATGTCAAATTGTTGAAGACGTGTCCCATCAAGTGTTGTATAATAACTAATAATTTTAGCATCTGCCCTGTTGTAATTATCAAAAGAAGTATTAGCACTCTCAGTGAAATGAAAGGCTGAAGTATAAATACGACGAATTCTTTCACCCTGCGAGCGATTCATCTTAATAACATAATTTTGACTTTGTGTTGAGAGGCTCTGCTTCCAAGCGATAGGATACTCAATCTTCAATGGAAAGCCTTCACCCGCAATCTTTTGCTGGACATCGAGGATGACATTCGGGTCAGTCTCAACAGCAAGGAATAGATTTAGGTTAGAGACGATAGCACCAGAAGTCGTAGCGGCAGCACCAGTTGAAATAGAACTTACATTAGTGCCATAGAATGAAGAGCGGTTTGTTTCAGCCCACACAATTCGCAAATCCAAAATTTCATTAAATCCAATAGTCTTATCCAGTTCAAAATAGTGCCAAACAGCATACCCAAAGGAAACTTAACATTAATAACAGGTGTGGCGGTATTATCACCACCGCCTTCAAAATACTTAGCCTCCTCAAAAGGAACATTTACCAAACTATAATTTCCAGCAGTGCTATCTGCGAGAGCGGTATCATCGTGGCGACGGGCATTAACAAGAGGCACTTTGTAGTTTGCTTGAACTGCAGCCTTAAGATTTGCTATATCTGCCGCATCAGTAATTGCCTTTCTTTCTGCTACGGTTCCAATTTCAACTTTTCCTGCATTACACTTTTGAAGCATAGCACCGCTAGCAACACCAGCACCATGATTTTCAAGTGCCATAAATTTTTCATACTTCATTTCTGGTTTCCATATCACCTTAGTGTAGTTCCCCACATGTTGAAGATTACACAGATACTGCCCGCTTCGGCTTCGCAATTCAATAGTTTTAATCATAGACAGACAATCCATATAGATACGATTGTAGCGACCCGCACCACGCGCACCAGAGGGAGTGTAAGTAAATCGCAACACACTCCTCGCAAGATTCAAAGGACGAGTAGGAATTTCAAATGTGTTTTCCATACCACCAGAAGTAGTAAGCGCGACAGGTTGCGAGCCTTCACGGGTGGTAAGTTTGTTTAATTCATACTTACCAGTGAGTAGTTCCTTAGTCTGATTGACTAATTCTTTTCCGTATTGGACAGGCATTTTTTCTTTTTGATATTTTAGAATTTCACTTCTTGCTTCGCACTATCGTTTATTCTAAAACATCTATTTTTTTAATAAATAAATCATTGATATTAACTTACTTACAATCGATGTTCATAAACCGCACGAGAATGACAATGAAAGTGCGGATTTATGAATATCTGGATTTTAGCAAATTGAAGAATGAATTAAATAAACTAAAATAATTAGTTTCACGATAAATCAATAAAGTCATAACGATACCCAAACCATTAAGATTTATTGCTTGGTCATTTTCGTCTGTAAGATAAAACCTATATACATTATTTGAACTGGTGGATAATTTCTTACCATACTCTGACCCACTTCCGTCGTATATAATGGTTCCAAATGGAATTTCATTCGCCGTGTATATTTCTTGTAGCACGTGATTATCTCCTTCGCCAACTAAGTCCGATTGAAGGTATAAAATCTTTTCGCCAGTTAGAATAATTACGTTTGGTGATTTAACAAAATTATTAGCAAAGAAATATGTTGAATTTCTATCAAACCCCATAACCTCGTGAATACGGGTATCATCATCAAATATAAACAGCGGTTGCGGCTCCACCGGAGGTGGAGCGCCCCCTCCGGGGGCGCACCCTTATTCTCTTACACACTGAATATTAATTTACTATCCTCCGCTTCTGTGTTTGTATTGTTGCTTGAGACAACATAAGTATAGTTATTTGGACTTTCCGTCGTCAGTACCTCCGACAACTTATTTTTTAGATTGTTCATTGTGTAGTTTCCCTCAGGTATCGTAATTAAAGCATCATACCAGTCTTCGCTAAGAGTAAAAGTATTATATGGTGAAGCCACAGAGTAATACGACTTCGGCACATATATATGAAGTATTTTACAATGTGTGGGATTGTCTAGCCCCTTCATATTGACTTCGTGTGTAAAGTCGCTGTCTGTGCCAGTTATTCGGTTTTTGCTATTTATGTAATATATACCCGAACTTCTTCCTCCCTTATACTCCATTGTTATATTATAGATAGTTTAGAATTGCGCTTCGTGCTTTCGCACTCTCACTTATTCTAAACCATCGTTTTTTTATTTGGGAAAAAATTAATCGGTTTTCGATGTTTATCAACAAACGAGAATGAGTGAAACGAATGAGAGTGTAGTTGATAAATATCTTTTATAAAAAGGGTCAAATCCGTAGCCATTCTGTGCTTTTAATGTCTCCGCTTCTTCTTCTTTTAAGTCTGTATAACCGCTTGCAAACTTAAATCGCACTCCTTTCGCCCGCTCCATTAAAAAGCGCATAGCAAACCATCCGCATGTGTCGCTTGTATCAGATTGTTGTTCTACTTTATTAACATTCATTAACAAATAACTATCAGGGTTGCTTTTATCTATTAGTTGTTTCATTTGTTGTTGAAAGTCTTCCGTTGGTTGGTAAAGCGCTAAAGGGTCATACATTTCAACACTCCTGTCTTTATCTAGACTTATCCATACTGCCATCCAGTGCTGTCCTTTTTTGTTGCTAGGGTCTGTATTCATAATAAATCCTTATCGCTTTCTGCTTCCTGGCTTCAACTTGTAGATTTCATAGCTCGCTATCGCTCCGAGATACTATCCATATTTTTTCATTATGTCATCTATTTCATTAGTCATTAGTCCCCGTCCCTCTATGTCGCTCGTGGGCGACTGCCCCGCGAGCGGGGCTCCCTGCTGTTGCTCGTTATCTCCAACTGGTTGGAGATTTGGTGGTTGCTCTGGCTGTGGCGTCTCCGCGACGCTCGGGGGTATGGTTGTCTCTGGCTGTGGCTCCGCAGAACTTATGCTCGGGGGTGGTGCTACATCTGTCGGTTGTGTCTCCGCTGGTTGTGGATTTGTCATTTCAAATATAAGTTGTTTAGCATCTGGAGAATTTTCAAAACGTGGTGGGTCTATTGGCGATAGAGTGCTATTTACAGGAGTTTTTTTTTTTCATTCTTTTTGCTTTCATTTTTAGCAATCACTTTTGTTGTAAATTGTTCTAGTTTATCCTATCCATCTTCTGCCGATGATATGTTTTCAGTGATTTTTTGTGTGTATAACCATCTCTTTAAACTAGTGGCGTAGTCGTTTGAACCTTTGCTTTTTTATTATAGTGATATTAATGCATGCTTTTTTAAGGTGATTTATTATTGTATTATTTTTCATTTTTGACACGTTTTTTTCTCCTTTTCTCAGAGAACATTTCATCAATAATTCTTCGTCTCTTTTCATCTTCCAAATCTTTTTCTTGTTTATTTACTTTGTCAGTTATATCAGTTATTTTTGGGAAAGATGTAGTTGCGGTTTTCTTTGGTTTATTTATAGTTGAAGGGGGATTCAGTTTCGCTATAATCGGCTGTGCAACTGGAGCAATCAATAATCCCTGTCTATGTCGTTGTTATGCCTGTAGTTCCTGAATACGTCGTTGTTCCTTCTTCTGTTCCCCAGCATTTTCTTCCTGTCTTTCCTTAATATCAGCCAGTTGTCTTTTATGATCCCTATTCATTATTTCATTTAGTTCCTTAGTATCTGCTTTGATTTTTCTTTCTAGCCTCTTCTTTTCCTCGTCTAAATCCTCCCTTGCTATCTTATCTTTTTTTTCTATAGCCTCAATGCCCTCATACTTTTCCTTTCTGAGTTTGTCTAAGTGTTCATTAATGGTTGTTCTCGTATTTTGTTCTATCTCTGACAGACTCTGGACTTTTCTTAAATCCTCATTCTTTTCTTTTTGTATTTTTTATTTTGGAGTATCGCCACGCTCGCGTGGCTTATTGTTTAAGTATTTCATAAAAAGTTTAACGATTTGAAGTGTGCTCATATCATTTGTTTTCTTACCAAAATTAAGATAATATTTTTTACCCTTCTGGATAATATACGGCTTCCCGCTTTTGTTTCTATAAACACGCGGTGGTCTTAATTTCTGTTTCTTCACTTTCTTGACGACAATTCTATAGATAGTTTAGAATTGCGATTCGTGCTACCGCACTCCCTCTTATTCTAAACTATCGTTTTTTATTTTGTAAAAAAATTAATATGTTTTACGATGTTTATGAGCAAGCAAAAATGAGCGTTATGTTGAATTTTCATTTAAAATTCAACATTGGATGAAAGCGATGCTCATAAATATCATTTAAAACTTAAGAGCACCACATCCTCTCTGCTTTCGCTTACCATAACCAAGTTTTGAAGCGGTGGCTTGGACAGACCCAGCATAAGGCACTCCAATACTGCTTAAGGCTCCAGCAGTCCTAGAGATTACTTTGTTATCGCGAAGGAACTTATTCACAGCCAAGGCTGTTTTTCCCACTTTTTGCAAGTTAATTTTACCGCTAGCCTGCCCCTTACCCTTCTTACGACCAGTCTTCTTTTTGCCTCCAGCCATTGTGGATGAGTTAATTGTTCGTTTGCCGATTGTTGGAATGACTTCAACACAAGATGTTTTTACTACCATTATAATAAGTAAAAAAATAATTATTTATAAGATATAAAAAAAATCCACACTCTCATTCGCTGCGCTCATTTTCGTGTGTTTTTTCAATATCGTTTTGCTTCAATGGTTTCGATGTTTGACAATAAACGAGAATGAGTGAAACGAATGAAAATGAAATTGTAAAATATCATTATCGCAAGCGATAATTAAAATTTTTTCTCAACTCATCAACACTTGATACATAAAGAAAATTAAATTGTTCCTTTGTTGCTTCGTGATACTTTTGAAGAAAGTAATCAAAATCAAAAGATAATTCTAAGTGCTTATACACTAGTTCCATTTTGTCCTGAGACTGGCCTGGAAAGATTAATAAATAATCTAACTGCTTAATGGCTTCTGGTCGTAGGTCATTCGGATACTGGCTTGACATAATCACCTTTGATTTATAGTGTCTGTTCTTTTTTAACAAATCACTTACGGACTCGTCTCTTAATCCGCTCCCTAAATCGTCCAAAACAAAAACAACCTCTGGCGAAATGTACTTACTCTGTCGCTCTTTTGGTGCATCCTTTATCTGTTTCTTTTCTTTTCCAAAGTATAAGAATTGCGGTTTCTCCATCGGTTCTTTATCGTCCTGTTTAATTTTGCCTTCCTGCTCTTCATCTGGTTTGTTCAGTTTGTCAAGTTCATAATCAATGATATTCACATCATCTGATTTGAGAAAGGTATATACAGCCATCGGGTTTCCCCTGTTCTTAAAGTGCTTTACCATTGCTTTATAAATGTAGTCCTTGTGTATTGTTGAAGCAATAATGACAATACTGGTTTTTCTGTCTGTCGTTCGTTTCAGTATTTCAAAGAGTGCTGTCGTTTTCCAGCTCTTCTTACGTGCTAGCAAAAATATATTTGCGTAAGGTTCGTTAACACTTGGCTTTTTTGTTTCCTTCGCCTTCCTGCTTCACTGGCTTCACATTGACATTATTGATTTTTTGCATCCTATACTCTAAGCGAGAAACTCTAAACACACAACAATTCTTCCCGCTAAATTTCCTGTGTCAATATTTCCGCTATCAGTTTCAAGGACTTTAAATGTATATTGTCCGTCCGACCAGCCAACAACACCCAAATTATAACTGAGGTTTGAAATGTTTGCTGTGGTGCTGTCGGAGAATGTGTCAATAATTCCAATTCTATCCATGTAAAGAATTCTGGTTTTGGTTTCCGTCTGGTCGTTATAGTAGTGAATAAACTTAACATTCATTTTGGTGGGTGTAAATGACATTTGAATATTCTTGTTGAATGATTTACACTCAAAATCATTGCTTAGAAAAATAATCTTTTGGTATTTATATTCAGTAGCCATGATTATATTACTGATGATAAACTTTTTTAATAACAAAAATATTTTCGCGGACTGCCTGCGACTTTTATAGCAGAGCGAATCAAACAAAACGAGATGCGTGTGTTTATTGAATAAAGCAAGGAATAGAAACTAAATTTAAATGTGTGTATAAACATATGAGTGATTGGTGTGTTAGTTTTGATGAAGCACTGCCGTTAATATGTGCGGGTAATGATGCTTCGTGGTATAAAATCCACTTATACGAGTGCTCACTTCTTACTTGAAGGCGATGGAATGCAAATTCCTATGAGTAAAGTCAAAATTCCGACATAAATATTAGCAACCTCGCACGGCAAGTTCTTTTCCGATAGCATCACTATACAAAGGGTTATAATGGCAATAATGATATCTATTTGAAATAAGTATTTAATTAATCTGCTGGCTTTCGGTCTGCTTTTTATACCACAACAATTCCAGTTATCTTCCAATTCGTGCTATAATTTTTTTTCCTCAGTCTTTAGTTCTACTTCAAGAACACGAGACTTTAATTCTGGAGTTAGTTCGCCATCCATATTCATAATAGGTGGTGGTCTGTGAAGTCTAGTTGAATTATTTTTTGACATTTGAAAAAACGATATTAAATACAGTGTTAAGCTGGTAAGTTAACTTGTGACGCCTGGGAGACGTATAATCTGCTTCAGATGTCACTGTGAGATCACATTCTAAGCGTAGTCTAATGTAATCTTGATGCAAACGTGACCTGTAAGCAATTGTTCTTAAACATGTCTAAATGCAAGTTGAGTGCAAGTTTAAAGATCATGCAGGAAAAAATATTGGACGCAAATGTACTTTAAATACGTGTAGAAATCATGCAGGAAAAAAATAGTGGTGGTTTTATCATAACGCTGCAAAACGCTCTTGTATTAATATAACAGTAAGAAATTTATAGCCGCAACATCACGTGTTTGTAAGGTTTGCTGTGCAAAATATCATACAATACGATTGCAAGTACCCAGATGTAATTTTGTTTGTACACGATCGATGCTATTTACTAAATAGAATACTTGCTAACCAGTCTGTTGTGAGTGGCTGCCACAGGCTGGGGCCGACGGCAATCGCAAACATACTAACCGTACTTCTGCTCCTCGACCAGAGCCACGTAGCACTCTTCACACACGCGCTCGGAGGGACCACCTAGGCAACAGGCGCAGTGGTCATGACAAACTAACGCACTGCAGCTGACAAATGGTGGCAAGAGCTCTCTCTCTCTCTCTCTCTCTCTCTCTCTCTCTCTTTCATTTTTGTTCTCTTGTTGTTGTTGTTGACATTGCTATTGTTTTCTCACTGTTGTTCATTGGTTGGTTGTTGTGAGAGACCCAGGATGGGGAAGCGTTTTTCGGAACAGGCATCACAGAACAGCCTGCAAGCACATGCAGCAGTGCAATATTATATGCATACATCTACTGCTGTGCAGGCATATGCAGCTTACAGGGGCAGCAGCATACATGCATTACCCAGCCTCATAACTACATACATACAGACATACATACATACATACATATATACATATATACATACGTACGTACGTACGTACGTACGTACGTACGTACATACATACATACATACATGCATACATACATACATACATACATACACACAGACACATACATACACACACACACACATACATACATGCATGCATGCATGCATGCATACATACATACATACATACATACATACAGTACATACAGTACATACATACATACATACATTACATACATTACATACATTACATACATACATACATACATACATACATACGTACGTACATACATACATACATACACACATACATGCACACGCACACAACACGCACATTCCTTTTCATATTCTGCCGCACGCCTTCCGCACAGTGCTTGCGAGTGTTGTGTGCGTGTGCATGTATGCGTGTATTTATGCATGTATGTATGTATGCATGTATGTATGTATATATGAGGAGCAAGAGGAGGAGGAGGAGGAGGAGGAGGAGAAGGACCGGCCACATGCGCGGCAGTGGTGGCGGCGCCGGAACATATGGAACTTGTCGTTGCAGTCCTGCCAGCCAGACGCAGCACGCTTGTTGGTATATCAATGTTGTTGTTGTTGTTGTTGTCGCTCTTGCTGCTGCTGCTAATATTGCACGTGTGCGGGTGTGTGTGCTTACAAAATGACCATCTTATCTGCAAACTTAGTACCGAGAGGTAACCGGGTGTGTGTATGTGGGTGGGTGGGGGGGGGGGGTTGGCACCTGGCAGCGTTCTGACCAGCCGTTGGGCACCCACACCACCGGCTGCTCCAGCGCCAAGACCGCACTGCACAGCCACATTACTTCTTTTCTTGTCTTTTCTTGCTTGATTTGCTTCTCTCTTTCTTACTTTCTTTTGGACCTCTTCTAATATAACCACCCCCCCCCCCCCCCCCCAATCCTCTCCCTCTCTCTCTCTCTCTCTCTCTCTCGTGGTCGGGTGCTGACTTGGAGTCCTGTGCTTCCTGCGGGCTGCGCGCGTCGCCTTCCTGCCACTCCGACCCCGCCACCAAGCCCGCCACGTCGCCCAAACCCTGCCCACACACGCACCCACCCACACAATTTATACACACAATATACACTATATAGAAAGCACCGCACGCCCGCCCATGCCTCCATAGCACACAAAAAGGAAACTTTCAAAAGCAGCACAACGGTGCGAGAGGCAAAATGTGCTGAGCTTCCATAGCACAGGCAACAAGACTGGACCTGAACCCCCCCCCCCCCCCCCAACAACAACAACAACAATAAATAATGTGTGGACCATGACGGAGTCGCCGCCGCTGAGCTGCTGTTTCTGCTGCTGCTGCTGCTTGGCCACGATCCGCGCGCGCGCCTCAGACTTGCGCCGCAGCTCAGACACCTGGCACACAGATAGAACCAGATAGGTAGGTGGGTTGGTAGGTAGGTAGGTAGGTAGGTAGATAGATAGGTAGGTAGGTAGATGGATAGATAGATAGATAGATAGATAGCTAGATATCTAGATAGCTAGATAGCTAGCTAGATGGATGTGCACCTTGCCGGTCTCGCTCTGTGGCACGAAGACCTCATCCCACTGCAGGTAGTACTCCGACCTACAACATGCATCACATACATCACATACAGACATCACATGCATCACATACACCACATACTACTCCGACCTACAACATGCATCACATACATCACATACAGACATCACATGCATCACATACACCACATACACGAGCCGCCCAGCCGGTCGTGTGCCTGCAGAGGTTGCCACTGCCTCCGGTGCAACATACATCACATACATAGATCACACACATCACATACCAGAAGTGCAGCGCCTTGACCGAGGCGACTGGCATCAGCACGTTGCCGGTCTGTCCCAGGTAGTGAGGGTAGCGGTACTTGTTGCGACTAGCCTCCAGCAGCGCCCACACACACAGCCCCGTCGCGCCCGGCCGCCCGTTGCCGGCCTTCCACTCCTGCTGCTTGCGCTCCTTCTCCGAGTTGAAGAGGAAGGTGGCGAACCAGCCGCTGTAGGCCATCTGCAGCAGGTCGCGCAGGTAGAGCTCCGTGAACTCGAACTCCTCGGGAAACTGGCGGAGCACCTGGTAGGAGGTAGGTAAGTAGGTAGGTAGGTAGGTAGGTAGTAAGCAGATGGACAGACAGATAGATAGATAGATAAGATAGATAGATAGTTAGATAGAGATAGATAGATAGATAGATAGATAGATAGATAGATAGACCTGGTAGACGCAGTCGATCCACTGCGCGAAGACCGGGCCGCGCTCCTCGGGGTCGTCGCGCTCGGGCCGACCCATCCTGTCCTGGAACTTGTGCCCGAAGCTGATGAACTCCTTCTGGACCAGGACGCGGAAGCCAGACATGGTGCGGTAGTAGTCGTCCAGAAGCAGCTGGGCCAGCCCGGACAATTGCGCGGTGCGGTCCCAGCCGTCGGAGCAGTGTATCAGAACAGACTGGCGCAGCTCCTCGATGGTCATGGCGATGGAGACGGCGGCACCCACCAGCGAGGACACGTGGTAGAGCCAGCGGGACTTGCCGAGCGCCTGGTGCCAGCCGCGCTCGCTGCCGCTGCCGCCCACTGCCCACTGCTGCAGCACCATGTCGCGCAGCTTCTTCTCGGAGCGCCGCACCTCGTGAATGTTGGCGATGTCGCAGTGCACCACCTTGCAGTTCCGGTAGCGAGACTGGTCCTCCGTGCCCTTGCCTTTGATGCGGTTGGCAGCGGCGGCCAGGTAGGAGCGCGCGTCGTAGATGTGCAGCTTGCTGGTGTCCGCGCCGCCCGCCTCGCCCGCGTCCCGAATCGCCGCCACCAGCATCTCGTCCGCAGTGTTCACCTTCTGCAGCCCGATGGAAGGCCCTGGGAAGCCGGCGTTGGGCTGTGCGCAGCGCGTGATGCAGTTGCCGTGCACGCGGTTGTACCAGGCCAGCGTGGGGATGCGCCGTTTGGAGCGGAAGGTGGAGGACGCCAGCACAGTCTCATCCTGGACCGAGGCGGGCAGGTAGAGGCGGGAAGGGTACGATGCACACAGCTTGTACTGCGCGTTCAAGGTGCAGTGCCGCCAGCCGGTGGCTTTTGCACTGGTCAGGCCCTGTCTCCGCATCTCTTCCTTGGCGTTGTATTTAAACTGGCTGGGCAGCGGGCCCACAGCCTCGTACGCTTCGTTGAGGCAGAGGATATGGTTGCGGTCGGCCTGCCGCTCGCGCTTGCCTCCTCCTTTCTCGAGCGGGTGGTGCTGTGTGCTTTGTGCGGCCTGGCGGTGTGCTCCGTGGAGCGGCGAGGTTTTCGGTAGTTGAAGCGTGGAGGAGGGGGAAGGCGCGTGCTGGCCCTTGGCGTGCCGCTTGGAGCTCGAGCTTGAGGAGGAGGAGGAGGAGGAGGAGGAGGAGGAGGAGGATGACAACGAAGATGAAGAAGACGAGGAGGGGGAAGGTGAAGAGGAGAGTGGAGGGGCGGAGTATCTGGATGGCTTGGAGGGGGAGAAGTAGGAGGGCAGTGTGCCGGACTGTTTGGCGGCAGGCGCGTAGGAGGACGCGGAGGCGCCTTTGTCTTGGCTGAAGCACGGCGCCGCCGCC
Source organism: Paulinella micropora (assembly GCA_019918135.1). NCBI lineage: Eukaryota > Cercozoa > Imbricatea > Euglyphida > Paulinellidae > Paulinella > Paulinella micropora. The sequence continues at coordinate 135,781 of WBZZ01001268.1, forward strand.
ACCAGCGGACCAGCCGAAGTGGACGTCGTCGTCTTTGAGGAGGACGAGGAGGAGGAGGAGGAGGAGGAGGAGGAGGTCTTTGCAGACGTGGAGTGTGAAGAGAAGAGTGCCGTGACGGGTTTCTTCTTGGGCCGACCGACCCAGTCCTTGTCTCCCGAGTGTCCGCCTTTGTGCGGCGTGCCGGTCTTGCTGCGCCGCCCGCCCTTGCCAGAGCGGCCCTGTCCCTGCTGCGCCGCATTACTATTGCTCTGGCTGGCTGCTTGGCTGGCCCGGTCGCCGCGGCCGTGCTGCCGGTGCCGGCCCGCCTCATCAGCCGCCAGCATCGTCCCACCCCCCACCAGGTTTTCCAAACGCTGCCATTTGTCCCCGTCCTCTTGCCCGGTCGCGGTCTGCTGCTTGCCCTGCTCGCTGTTTTCCTGCCGTGTCTGCCCCTTGCTCCGCCACCGCCTCCCGCCCGCCGGCGAAGGCGTCTGTGTCCTGTCTTGGTCGGGCGAGTGGTGGCCGCTGGCGCTGCTGCCGCCGCTGCCCTTCTTGCTTTTGCGGCGGGGAGTGCGCGGCAGCTGCTTGTGTGTCGCCGCCGTGTGCTTGGTGTCCGCGACGTACGCCTCCGTGGAGGAGGATGGCTGTGTCTGCTTGCCGTGGTTGGAGTTGTGTGAGTGAGTCTGCGAGTGATGTGAGTGATGGCTGGACTGTGAGGACTGTGAGCGGTGTGAGTGGTGGCTGTTCTGAGACGTGTCCGAGCTCTGCGAGTCCCGTCGCGACGCGCTCGGGCTGGGGTCGCCTGTCTCCATCCCTGCCACAGCGCGGGCGGAGTCCGCCGCCTCGGCCGCGTCCTGCTCTTTCTGTTGCTGCTGTTTATTGAGCTGCCGCTGCTGCTGGAGCAGCTCTTCCTGCTTGAGGACGATCCAGGCAAGCTCATCCTGTCTGGACTGGCAGATCACGTCCCCGGCGCAGCGCAAGAACTGCAGACGCATGTAGAGCTGATATGCCAGTGTGGCCCCGTCTTCGCTCTGTGGATTGGAGGAAGCATTGGAGGAGGAGGAGGAAGAGGAAGAGGAGGAGGAGGGGTGCGAGGGGGGGAGGACAGAGGGGTTGTCGGAAAGGAAGAAGATGTTGACGTCGCAGAAGGTGCGCAGCTTGATTGCCAGCAGCGTGGAGGCCGTCCTAGATGCGGATGCAGATGCAGATGAAGTGAGAGGAGATGAGAGAAGATGAGATGAGAATAAAGTATATTAGAGTAGATTGGAGTAGATTAAAGTACATTAGAGTAGATTAGAGTAGAGTATATTAGAATAGAGTAGAGTAGATTAGAGTAGGTCAGCTAAACCGGATTAGCTTGTCACCCTCTGTGGGCGTGGACAGCTCATCGATGAGTCCGAGCGGGATGGACATGGTGATATCCGTGCGCAATGACGGCACGAACTTGAGCTTGCTGCGCGGTCTACACAGAACAGATATGCACACGTACAGACTAGTATGATGATACATATATACTGTAAGCTACACATGTTTACTATGTATATGTATTATTATTATTATTATTATTATTATTATTATTATTATGGAGGCACATGTCCAGGATCTGGATCTGATGCTATAGTCTGAGGAAGCCTATTATTATTATTATTATTATTAGGGAGTACATAGGCCATCGGTCCCTTTCCATGGGCTGATTGGTATAAAGCTCCTAGAGTAATGTTCTATGCCGTCACTTCCTTTA
>WBZZ01001268.1:160000-165791 GCA_019918135.1 Paulinella micropora
CATGTTGGACAAGTATAACAGCAATGTTTTCCGCAGTCGCGAGCAAACATCCGTCGACAGTCGTTCAAAAGTGGGCTTGAATTTCCACGAAAAGGTTTGCAAAAATCGATGAATTTCTGCGAAAGTCACATTATCCAATTTGCAAACTCGATAGAGCAACCAGTTCACAGATCGAATTCTACTCAAATACACCAGGCCGTCCGCTTAGTTAATAGTTGTTACAGGGGGGCCACTGCACCTTCAAAGTCATGTGTGTGTTCTTGTTCAATTCTTTGCTTTAAATAGTTTGGTGTTTCAAGTTGTACCGCAATCATGATACCGTTCAGTAACCGCAGAGCTTTATTTCAAACTTGAACTTTCAGCCTGTTACGTACACTGTCAGCGTCCTTTCTTTGAGCCTAGACTGCGAATACTACGTGACTTGCCACTGTTAGGGATAAGTGGGAACGGTAAGGCAAAGTAAGCTTAGAAAAGACGCATATTATTTAACTTTCGGAGTATTACCGGTACAATCCAAGGCTGAGCATATAAAAATTCCTCAGTATCACAGCTGTATTCAATTCAACTTGAAGTTTGATTACTAAGTTGCACCTGCTGACGGAACTGGGCCAACTTCAAGTGATCCCCAACACTCAGATAATATAGCCGCCTTACTGTCACCCGTCGCTACCCGCGCCGGTAAGCGATGCAGGCTGGTCGAGTCAATCGGATACTACCGTGACTGCCGTGACTACACATGCCACCGATCATTTTCGAGTGACCGTATCATGCAAGCAGTTTGACTGTGAAACGTGACTTTCAGATCGATAGGCAAACCTTTGCGAAGCTCAAGAAGCCTTTTATCTTATCACTGCCGGAACCGTGCCCTGGATGATTATGAGGCGCCTCATTAAACCGAACTTTCAGAAGTTGAAGGTGTGGACATCACCCCCCGAATTATCCGGTAAAAAACTTATTGAAAGATTTCGTCTGGCCGGACACGTCTGAAATGCCAATTTGATCCTGGTCTTTTGGCGGCTTTTTGTCTTTGCGTCACTGAGCTAATATAACGAGACATCATTCTCTTTTTTGAGGACTGTTTCGTTATATTACCGACTTACTCTTCCATTGAGCCATCGTTGGGGATAGTACATTTGGAGTCCATAGCTAAAGGCTGATTTCTTTTGTAATGCCCCCAACGATAGCTCGTAAAAAGTCGGTAATACAACCAAACACAGTCCTCAAGAATGAGAATGATGTCTCGTTGTATTAGCTCAGTGAAGCCAAAAAGGAAAACGGCAACAGACCAGGAATAAAATGGCATCAGGTCCAAATCCGGACAAATAATACTGAAAAACAAGCTGGTGCACCTGTCACCAGGAAAAGATACTTTTTACCGGCTATCCGGGGGGTGATGCCTACAGTACCCCCTCCCGATTTTATGACGGAAATAGCATTTTCGTCATACACCTTCTGATTTCTTTCTGCAAATAGTATGCGCTATGGAGTCATGCCACACAGCGCATCGACCCACGGATAGACGCTAAAAGACGATAAATATATCCTCATACGGCACGCCAAAGCGGATTCTCTAGCCTTTCTTGTAAATTTTGAACTCCTTCCCCTCATTTTTTTTCGGCAGTATGTCAAGAACAAACGTACTATTAATAAAAAAAATACAAGCAACGTGGTGCTGTAGTACGATTCCCCCTTTGATCTCCTTCTTCTTCTTCTTATCATTATCATTATTATTATCATTATTATTATTATTATTCACAGGGAGATCGTAAGTACATTGTCTTTTTTAATGACATACCCTTGTATAAGGCGGATATCCTATGATATAGTATTAGGGGGCCAGTCCTAATAGCTATATCCGAAGTCGAGGTGTATGTACCCGACCCTGCGATATACCGACACAAGTAGAGATTGACCGTGCTCAGGTACGACAGTATATAATCTATCGTAAAAAATAATTTAATGAAAGTTTCAGAGAACATTTCATTTTCGAGAACATCATCCCAGGACTTGGAAAGGGTCATACCCGGGAACACCATCGCTCAATACACTAGCGATCCCCGTATACGGTGTAGTATCATCGTCGATCGACCTTTCGCACTCGTATGTTGCGATCGAATGCCAAGTTATATCACTGAGTCTTTTTAATATTCATATTGATAACTGATGATGCATGATCAAATCATGATACGCCGTGGGCAATCAATCAGTTTATTTGAGACGCATAAAGAAAAATAGTTTCTTTGTCACTGCCTTCGTCGTCTGGCGCGGATTTCTTTGCCTGGTGGAGGACCACCAACAAAAGTCAGATCGAACTTTGACTGTTCGAGGATGTCCCAGATCTTATTAGGGATTCCGCCCAACGATAATTCAAAAGGGACATCAAGCACTCCTCTTGGCAGTGTCTGAATGGTCCACGCAGTGTAATCCTTGTCTCTGGGAGTAATTGTATCATCCCATGTCTCGAGACTTTTTGCGTCTTTATATACTGGCAGATAATGTCTTGCCTTTGGATCCTCAACCGGGTCCATACTTCTTCAAAACTGGAGTATCGGTTGTACTATTTTTGCGGCTGTTGATATTTTGAGTGTCCGTGTGACACGCATCTGTCGTGGGACCGCCACGACCCGCATCAAGTATAAGTCTGAGAGAGTGTCATCAGCGACAGATAGAAAGCATTTTTCACCCATGCGATGGTTGCTATCGCATCGCCTTCCTTCCCTCGCTCATGGACAATCTCAAATTTGCCCGCGTTTGGGTCAGTGTCCGTCCCCTCCTCCTCCTGGTGGACGTCCTTTGATCTCATCGACCTCATCGCCTTCCTCGGTTGGTCGTTGATAAGATCATTCCGCGCTCTCCTTAGCTGCGCCTCTGTGATCTTCTCCTTCTTTCCGCTATGCTCTCGCGGAGACTTAGACTGAGTCCCCACCGCGCTTATGCGGTCAGTCTTCTCCTTGCTGTCCACCTCACTCTCCTCCTTCTCAGCTATCGGTGCCCGATAAGCATCGTCTTGGTCTATGCCAGCCTCCTTGTGGATGGGCGGCACCTCTTTGAAATCATCTTTCATCCGTTTTAACGCCTCCTCAACGGATTCATCTTCCAATAAGAAGGGATCATACTTAATCAGCCTTCTTACATTCACAATTTGCACCTTCCCTCTACCCCTGATCTTGTAGTTCAGAGGTCCCGTCTGTTCCATAATCTGATAAGGTCCTTTCCAGTGAGTGAACAGCTTAGAGCTGACTCCCTTCGGGACCTGAGGATGATACAACAGTACAATATCCCCGACCTGTAATTTGATCTGATCCAAGTGCGCTTGTCGCACCCCTTCAGCGTCAGTCTTTCGGCGCTCCGCCTCTCTATGCGCCCTGACTATTTGTTCCGCCTCCATCTTCACTCTAAGTCTCATCCCAAACAACTCATCCGCATCCGCCCAAGTGTCTTTTGGGTGAAGGAGCGAAGTCGGGATATCAGGCTCACGCCCATATACTAACTGATATGGCGAGATTGAGCTCTTCGAGCCTCCTAACGCCGTAGAGGGTAGACAGTTCATTGCAAACGCAAAATGATGGTGCTGCCTCGACCCATGCTCTTTGATTCTCCTTCTTCGTGCAATACATCTTTAGTGAGGCTTTGAGGGGTCTGTGTACCCGCTCGATTTTCCCATTTGCTCGCGGGTTATAGGCAGTAACATATTGCCATTTCATCCCGTAATACTTAGATAGTTTGTCGATGACCTCGTTATTAAAGTCCGAGCCTCGATCAGAACATATCTTTCTTGGTACTCCGATCTGTGAGATGATCCTATCGATCAGCGCCTCGGCCGTCGTCTTGCCGGTAACGTCTTTGACAGGGATGATCCACACATAGTTGGTGGCTCTGTCAATAGCCGTAAGGAGGTATTTGTAACCATCCTTCGATTCTGGGAAAGGTCCCACATGATCAATGTGTATAAACTCAAACATCCCCGCATGAAGAGGAAATTCGCCAATCAGGCCGAAATTTGCCTTCAGTGGTGTTTTGTTTATCTTGCACGGGATGCATGCATCCACCGCCTGATCTATCTCCCCCTTCATCTTCTTCCACCAGAATCGCCTCGCTACGAACATATGAGTTCGTTGTCGACCCGGATGCGCCAAAAGTGGGCAATTGTGGGCTGCGACAAATATAAATCGTCTCAGACTCTCCGGTACCCAAAGGGTCCATTTGTCCGGCTGTGACGCATAGCGACCGTGAAGGCCCTTGTACCACAGTAGACCATCTCTCCATCCCATCTCCTTCATCTGATCTTTGATCGCTTTCGTCATCCGTAGCTCATCCGGGTTCTGATATAACTGTATGAGTTCCTTAAACTCCGGATCTTGAGCCTGTTGTTGCCTCCATGCGGTAGGCGAGGCTATATGGATAGTACCATCTTCTAGTCGTACCCCGATTCTTTCCGGGTCATCGTCTAGGTCACTTCTCCGCTCTTGAGGAGGCTCCGCATAAACTTCCTGCGTCTCCTCTTCCTCTCTTATGTTCGCCTTCGCATTCTAATATACCTCATAGGACCACTCAGCGTCCTCCTGGGTATGTAGCTCACAACATATCCCGTGATCCAGGCCTTGTGGACTGTACCGTAGACCTGTGCGGTCATATCGGACTCCACTCGCCATCTCCATCGCCTCAATGTGGCTGACCTCATACACCTTGTCAGTGGACAAGTCTTCCATCTCCACCGTGGACACCAACGCCGATACTTCTGAGTTAAACTCTAGCCTAGAGAGGCTATCAGCGACCACATTTCGCTTTCCCGGTAGATGGACCATTGTAAAATCGAAACAAGACAAGAACGCTTGCCACCGCGCCAGCCGTCCCGTCTGTTCATGATTCATCAACCATAACAGGTTATGATGATCAGTTCTGACAGTAAATTGAGGTCCTCCCCACAAATACTCTCTGAGCCTCTTGAGGGCCCATACTACCGCCAACGCCTCTCTTTGCCTTGTGCAATAGTTTCTCTCCGCCGCACACAACTTCCTACTAATAAACATGATTGGGCGTAATTTCTTCTCCTCATCCTCTTGTTGTAATACCGCCCCAATCGCAAACTTAGATGCGTCTGTATCGACTACGAATTGTTTCGTAAAGTCGGGCATCGTTAACACCAGTCCTCCGTCTTTCGGGTCTTTATAAATAAGATCTTTGAGCGCATGAAACGCTTGCAAAGCCTCTTCGCCCCACTTCTCAAAGTCTCCAAAATCTATCATTTTCTCCAACTTAGCCCGTGTTGCACCCCAATTGGGTATAAACTGGCTATAGTATTGCGCCATCGCAAGGAATGAGTGCAATTCAGTGCGGTTCTTTGGTATCGGTCGATTCATAATCTCCTCCCTCTTCTCTTTGTCGAGACTCGATTATGGGAGATCTCGTACCCTAAGTATGTCACACTCGTCTTGGCAAGTTGACACTTCTTTAGATTGCACTTCAGGCCAAAAGCTCCGATGCGCCTGAATATATCGGACAAATGATCGATATGCTCCTCCATTGTGTTAGAGTATACGATAATGTCATCGATATAGCAAAATGCATATTCTCCCGCCTTCTGTCCCCGCCTTCTCATAAAGCCTCCGTCAGACAAATCATCGTACTGACTGCTCAACATCTTCTGCATCGCCTTCTGGAAAAGACTGGGGCTTGCTTGAGGCCCATCGGAAGCACCTTCCATTGGTATATTTCCATACCCACCACAAACGCCGTCAGCCATCTGGACTTTTCCTCCAGTGGTATCTGCCAGAAACCATTCTTAAGGTCA
>WBZZ01001269.1:0-5000 GCA_019918135.1 Paulinella micropora
AAGCACTTTCAGCGGACGGGTGTGGCCCGGGGAAAGCTGAATTGCCTTTATTATTCACTAAAATTTTTATTGAGGATGTACAGCAGGAATGCATTGTGGGCAATGATACAATGGCATCTCTGAATGTACTCGGGAAGGAATTTATTGAACTATGGAGCAGGGAACCATGGTTTAGACACGGGTTTCGGCCGTGTCGGTTGAGGATCAAGGGAGTGGGAGGCATGACCGGGGTCTCAGGGTCAGTCATGCTTACATTCCTTTTGAAAGACGGGAAGTCTTTCTCTCATCGGTTTTGGGTCGTCCCAGCCTTTGCTGGTGGTCTCCTGTTGGGGCTGCGGAACCTCAGACGAATGCACGCTCGGATTTATACGGATCTGAACGTGGTGCAGTACGGTGGATCCGAGGTGGCTCCGCGGTACGAGGTAGTACCGTATGAACCTTTACGGCGGGAAGGCCAATGTGCGGTAGCGCACGATTTGGATGTGAGTGTCTCACCAGTCATGCGCGCTGACTGGGGTGGACAAAGGTGGTGTCCGAGGGCACGGAGCCTTCGGTCACACCCCACATTCAGGAGCCTGTAACAGCCTCCTTCTTCCATGTATGCACAGTAGAGTCGGGGGACTCTGGGGAAGCAAGTGTGGTTGCTGACAATTCTGACGACAAGATACAGGAGACGGAATATGTCATGACCACAACCTCTGGCTGGGCCTACAGGGACCCACGCGACGTGAGGGTCGTGAACGTGGACTGTAGGGATTCCGCAAAGGATGAGGCGGTAGTGGCCGCGATAGACGCGAGGTTGGAACACCTCTACGCAGCAAAAGCGGAATTGTTGCGGGGTACGATTGCGGGCATGGAGGATGCCGGTGATCAGCATGTCTATATAGATGTGCATTCGACCACGACGTCTCATGTGGTTTGGAATGTTACCCAACATAAGCTGCCGGTCAAGCAGCCTAAGCCGATCGTAGAAGCCTTCTTGAAGAGTCACTGGGATGATAATTTGTTTTTCCCTAAGGGAGTCAAGGCCATTAAGGAGGTCTTGAAAAACAGGCTATCGGTGGATGATTTCACTATAGTCATCCCAGTGGGAACTCGGACGGAAATGTGAGGGCAGGATATAGAGGATCATCTTATTGATGACCCGGTCCCGATCCCACATAGAGGCCATAAGCTGGTCTTGGCTTTACGATTGGGGACGAAGGAGAAGGCGTTGGCTTATGGGGCCAAGTTAATGCAACGTGAGATGGCGGATGTGAGAAAGCAAGCCTTCTCTTGGATATCGGGTATATATCACCGCACGCATGCAATGCAATATGCCATTATCATAGATCATGTGGCACAGCTTGCCCAGTGGAGAGGCAAGGAGGAAACTAGGTACCATGGGACGATGGTACGTGAGGATGAGCGGCCTATTCCGATGGAGGATGTGGCGCAGTTATCACGTAAGGCCTCTCATAAGGAGATTGAGGAGGCTAGGATAGCCGCGGAAAAGGCTATTGCGGAGAAATATAGTACTTGGGAAGGTACTATGAAGGAGCGAGATGCCCTCAATGGTATCTTGGAGAATAATATAGAGGTATTTGGGCCTCTTGAGGCGGGCTCTGTTCGGGGTTACGAGGCTAACTTTGGACGGAAGCTGGGTGAAGACGTGGTGGGTCACAGGAGACCGTCACGTATGAGCTATCACGAGGATCGGATGGCTCGGGAAATCACTCAGGAGCTTTTGGAGAAGGACATCATTGAGGCACGCTTATCGGAGGTGTCTTCACCTGTGCGTATGGCGCCCAAGCCGGATGGGTCCTTACGTATGTGTATCAATTACTATAGGATCAATAAGATTCTGAAGCAGATCGAGACACCGGTATCGGATCTCAGGAAGGGGATCAACCGGCTCAAGCATGCGAAGGTGTATACTACGCTTGATCTTAAGAGCGGGTTTTGGCAAATCCATCTTAATGAGTCATGTCGGTATCTCACAGCGTTTATGGTCGGAATGACTACATACGTGTGGAAGGTATTACCGATGGGTCTTAAGTGCTCTCCGGGTCTATTTCAGCATGCTATGACTAAGATGCTGGGGAAGGAGTACGACGATGAGGCGACGGTGGTTCGTCTTGGGTCGACGGAGGATTATGCTTTCTGTTACATAGATGATATTATCATTTATTCAGAGAGTATGGAGAAACACGTGGAACACGTGCAGGACGTCTTGCGACGTATAAGCGCGTTTGGATTGCGCTTGAATGCACAGAAATGTGACTTCGCACAAAGAAAGATACAGTACCTGGGATAGGAGATCTCAGAGGGTCGGTGTGCGATTGCATATGAAAAGAGGAACTATGTAGCGTCTATGCCGATGCCAAAGACTCGGACGGACTTACATTCCTTTATATCGCTGGCTCAGTATTATGGTGAATTCATTCCGGGGTTTGCGGAAAGAGTAGCGGTGGTCAGGAAATTCCTGAAGCAAGGGGTCGGGGACGACCCATGGCCGGAGGAAGTCACGAGAGTGATAGCGGAGCTCAAGGATGAGATCGCTAAAGACCCAAGGCAGGGAGGTCGAGTTCTTATGTTACCTGACTGGAAGGAACAGTTCGTGCTCGACACTGACGCGTCTTCGTACGCGGTAGGAGCGGTGCTTCAACAGATGGACAAGTCCATTGGGCAGTTGCGGCCCGTTATGTTCATCAGCCGGCAGCTGATACCGGCGGAAAAGGAATACTGCACAAGGCAGCGGGAAGCACTCGCTATAGTGTGGGCTTTCCAGAGGTTGCGGGAATACCTGTGGGGTACTCCTAACATTTTGGTTAGAACGGACCATCATAACCTGCTATGGCTCATGTCTGGAGATCATACAGGTAGGTTGGCCAGGTGGCAGTTGGAATTGGCGGAGTATGACTTCACCATTCATTACATCAAGGGCAAAAGGAATGTTGTCCCTGATTTTTGTTCTCGGTATGAGGACAAGAGTGGACAGAAGGATAAGGCCGTTGATGATTTACAGCGACGTAATACGGTCAAGGAGGTGCGAATGGCACAGTTTGAATTTCGAACGCCGGGGGCGGTGTTCGCAATCATGGGTCATGATGTGGATCTACATGATTGGGAGGAACAGGGAGCGGAAGACACCAAGTTGCCATCGGGGCTTTGGTATCATCCGTTCACGCATAATAACAATCAACGTGACACGCGCAGCGAGGAAGTGTCTGCGTTGGAAGCAGTCGAGGTAGCGGCACGAGACAAATGTGCATGCTGTTACTCGCCGATCGCGAGAGAGGCGTGTGAGGATATCCTATGGGCGGAAGCAAGGACGGCGGATAGTCACATCCGTAACAGGGACAGTAATGACATAATTGGAAGTTCGATCAATAACCGTTAAGAGATATTTGAATTTTTCCGTTCCCGCCTCTGGAAAAGGACCCACATGATCGATATGCAAGGTATCGAAAATATCCAGAGTGATATCATATTCACCCTTAAGCCCCATCTTCGGCCTATATGGCAACTTGGCCATCTGACAATGAGGACAACCCTTCACAAACACCTTAACCCGTTTTCCCAGGTTATTCCACCAAAAACGTCTCCTTAACGACCACGTCATCCTTTCCACCCCCGGGTGGCTCTGCATAGGACAATGATGCGCCGCAATTAACAAAGACGTTCTGAGTTCCTGCGGAACCCGTAACAACCATCGATCCTCCTCATTGGTATATACGCCATCTTTTCCCATATACCAAAGGAGTCCATCCTTTAGTACCAAGCACCGCTTGAGTTTCCTTATGTCAATGTCCTCGGGCCTTGCCTGTGGATTGAGCAGATGTTCTCTCAACTCCTTATACTCCGTACTTTCCTTTGTGAAAGTCCGAAAAGTTTCCACCGACGCCAGTCTGACTGCCGTGTCAGTTTCCAACTGGAATCGAACCTTTTCCGGATGTGCCTCCGGTAACTGAAAAAGATGTTCCTCCTTAACTTTTTCTTCATCCTCCAAGTTAAGGCACATCGGGCCCTTCGGTAACAAGACCGCGTTAAAGGCACCCTGCCTTCCTTCCATAACATCCTCCCCCTCTTTCCTAGCGGAAGTGACAGCGGCGGCGCTGATTGATCAGGTATTCGGCCGTATTGGGATACCGAGAAGGATTATTTCGGATAGAGGAACGAGTTTCGCGAATGAGGTTTCGCAAAGGATTGCCAAGTTCTTTGGGTTCGATTGGCAGTATGTGACTGCTTTTAACCCAATGGCGAATGGTAAGATTGAACGCGTTCACAGGACGTTGAAGGCAGCGTTGAAGACTTATTGTAAGAACAGCCAGCTTTGGGTATATGTGGTACCTATGTTCACGTTTGCTGTCAACAATTTAGCTTCGGCGTCGTTAGGCGGACACGCGCGGGGTGTCAGTCCGCATCAGGTGGTCTATGGACGGGCGTTAAACACGCCGACGGAACTGTTGTTTCCGCCTGATAAGTGGGAACCGTGTGAACTGTTAGGAGTTCGCTTACGAGCGATCGCGGAAGCACGGAGTGCGATTGAGAAGTGTCGGGAGACGCTGAGAGAGGTTCAGCGGGAACAGGAAATGGGCAAGTACTCTCATGTGGAGTACAAGGAAGGTGATACAGTGTTGCTGTATGTACCGACGGTACCGAAAGGGGTATCGATTAAGTTTTACAATAAGTGGCATGGGCCATTTAAGATAGTACGTCAGACGGGTGCGTACAATTACAAGATTGCACCTACGGGGGCACGTGGAAGGGAACAGATTGTTCATGTTCGTCGGTTGGCGAAGTTCAGTCCTTATTTGCTGGAGGACGAGAATGAGGAACAAGCGCTGAGGCGTATTGCACCAGCGTTTAGACAGCCGCCAGCATTGCATACGCGCAAGGAGCGTGAGGAGGCGTTGCGAAAGCAACAGAAGGAAGAAAAGGCTGAGGCCAGGAATGCTGGACAACAGGATCGTTCGGCTTCGGACGTCAAGGTAGACGTCAAAGATGGGAGGGAAATT